>JANDKE010000053.1:0-45265 GCA_027627275.1 Coprinellus aureogranulatus | reverse complement strand
CCGTAGCGCAGCCTCGGAAACGGCAAGCGAGGGTGCTGAGGCAGCCAGTCGAGACTGGCTGCCCTACAACCCGTTTACCCTTCACACCGTAACGAATCTGGTCATCGTTTGCCCTCAGGGCTGTATTCTTTTTTGTGTCCAGTACTGTCCTCTCACCTTGTGCTCCTTTCTTCCTGTCTTTTTAGTTAATAGTTTGCCAGAGCGTCTGCCATGACTGGCCATGGAGTCACTTCCGTCACTTCGCCATACTGATGTCCCTTCGTAGGACCTTATTCTTATTCTTGTGTTATTCCCTTCGTACGGACGAATGCTTGAAAGCTTGACATACCCTCTAAGTCGCATGTTATGTTATTCGCCCGCCATTCCTCACACCCACCAGCGGACCGGGGTCCCACTGACCAGTGACAACAGCACCTGGGCCTCTACGAACCTTTACATTTGCGTACTCTGAATCACTCATTGTCGCCCACTCCTGTTAGCGTTCGTTTCACTCTCTTGCCCTGCGGGCCCCCAAAGCTCAGATCCAGCATGAGAAAACGGTTACTCGTACTGTTCATTCGGATTCTTCCCCTACAAGATCGAGTTTCGTGGTCCTGGTATGCCCAAGCGATAGAATGTGTAAGAGAAAAAAAGGGGAATTGCGAGGGGAAGACCATGCACTGGAACTCGTTGTTCAGGATGAGGGCCTTGACGTCGATGATGTATCGAGATGCGGTGGCGAGTTCCATGGCGGTCATGCTGAACGGGGCATCGCCGTCAATGTCGACGACGACCTTGTTCGGTGCGGCGACCTGGGCGCCAACAGAGAGCACCTTATATCACCATCGACCTCGGGTGCTTCAACCTGTAATGCTGCGCAGCCCACATCCGGTGCTAGCCAACAACCGTTGTAATGACACATCCTCCTTATCCGCCAACTGATTATCCAACTCCTCCTCAAACTCCTGAGGCTTCATCTTCTCCCCCTTCTCACTCTTCACGTACGTGAACGGAGAGGCCTCCTTCCACCCATGGACGCTCTCAGTCCCCCTCTTTGCTAGGTGTCGCGTTCACCAGAAGTATGAGGGTGGAAAGATTAGAGACGATGTCGCCGAGGGTGGGGGTCTGCCCTCGCCGCCAGCGCAAACTTGTCCACCTTGAGGGTCACACGATCGTCGAACCTCACACCCAGCGCAATGGTGACATCCGCCTTCTGCATCGTGATATTTGGGTACGCGCCCCCGTGCATGCCCTGCATATGCAGAGACTTGTTGCTTGTCTCGTCGAACGCGCCGGGGCCCTGAGGGGCCGTGCACACAGAGATGGATATTATCCGGCTCCGCGAGTTCCTTGAAGGACCTGGGTCCCATCAAGCTGGGAGAGGCGCCTCCGTCTGCGTAGGTGTTGTCCTCGCCACCTTCTCTATCTGGGTGCGGTCGGTGCAGGCTCGAAGCGTTTGAGTAGGGAGTGTTTAGGCAACCCAAGGTCGATCCTGGATATCGTGGCCTTGTACGGAAGTGCTTGAGGATGCCAGCCAGCGGTGATATCCTTGGGGAGGTCGACGAGGGCGGGTCCAGGTTGACCGGATGTAGCGATCTTGAGCGCCTCGTTGATTCTCTGGAGATGTCTCGCACAATCATGTTCCATGCAGCCCCTCGAGATACCGACGACGTCTTGGAAAGCCTGAGGATGTTTGTAAGGTAAAGTAGGGTAACAATCAAAGGACCATACCCTGGAATTCGTTGTTTAGGATGAAACCTTCGGCACACTGGCAGGCGCTATACTGCAGCGCGACTGGGAACCCCATTGCCATTATGTTGAATGTAGCGGGTCTGTATTGGGCTGTCGATGTCAATATATAACAATCAGTCGACCTGAAGGCTGATAGAGACGAAGTATGCCACATACAGTCATCCAAGACCCTGGATGCTTTGACCGACGGTGCTGAGTAGCCCACACAAGTATCTGGCGCCGGCTGTACACTCTGATTACTACAGCCCTATCCGCCAGCTTCTTTTCCGCCACGTTGTCCTCCAGCTCCTCACTTCCCCCCACCACGCTCACCCTTCACATGCGCGAGGGAGGAGCCTTGATTTCATCCAAGATCGACACCGGGTTCCGTGAGCTGGGAACCCGTCCGCCCGGCGAAGTTTCGACAAAGGTTTTTCGGCAGTCTGTTGAACATAGGAGCCCCCCTTTGGGACTAAGGGGCGAAGCGAGACGCGCGCAGGAGGGGGCCGATAGAGGCGATAGGCAACGATGGGCGCCTAACCCAAGTTCGACCTTCAAGTTGTCACTGTGACGCACACTTGGAACCCTGGCGGAGTTCGAAACGAACCATCCGCACCCAAACGGCGCTCCGCAGGTTGGCCTCACCCAACAATCTGTAACCGACACGGGGCTCATACGACTTACGAACGCTCACCTGGGGACTGTACCATGCGCGTTTCCAATGCGATTGTTCGTCGCCTACCCGTTTACCTCCGTGCCGAGGCGAGTGACGCAGCCCTCGTTCTTGCCTCAGGAGGACAGGCTAGAAGACTTATCCAGCGGGCATGGCTCGACTGCTCTGGGATGTCTCCTTGATGCTACAGAGCACCCTGCAGCTTTCTTAACCGTTCCTTAACCGTTCTTTGGTCGTGCCTTTTCACGTTGGCAAGCCCGGTTCCAGCACTCGTCGTACCAACTACCACCATCCCTATATCCAAAACCTCATCAAGCGCATGGACCCAGCATGTCACTTGGGAGGGAACGCACACTACATCCGCCCATACCGTATGCGACCGATACAGCTGTGCACCCCAAGACCAACACGACTGGAGGAACCGGCATCCTAGCGGCCACCAGAGCGACCACCTCGCTGCTCAACCCCCAGCGAACGCTACCGTGTTTGCGATAGTTCGTACTGATGGGAACGAGCTCGGCCGACCCGCTGCGGCTGCTCAAGATCCTGCATGGATGTGCACCGTCGGTTCCGCACCCAGGATGGATACCCAACGATCCAGGGACGACCTTCAGGCTGGCCGTTACGCGAACATCGTGGTGCAGATACCCTGTTCCCAAGGCAAAGCGAAGAACCCGACGTTCATTGAGCGCTGTCTACAGCCGTAGGCGAACACGATGACCCTGATCATCGCATACGTCCCGCAAGACTGGCCCGGCAAGATTTCGCAAGTAGTGCGAGCTTGGCGACGATCGATGGCGGCCAAGTTCAATGGTACGTTGGTCATATTCTGTCGCATGCTAGATACTAATAGCTAACGTTGCACGGTTCTCCAAAGACAAACCTTACGCGGGTGTGATAGACGCCCAGCCAATACCCTACGGGCAAGCCACAAGCCAGCTACCCGTTCGACGGCGGTCCTACAGTCACATTGGATGTCCTTGACCTTCCCTGCGGCTCTTCTGCAGTCTACAACCAACGCCTATACGAAGCGCCCGACCTCACAGAGGGGTAATCAACAGCACCCCCACACGCCAACAGTTCCCCCTAGGCGGAATACTCCTGCAGGCGGATACCAGCAGTGGCCAGAACGCGGGCCAGCGAGACCGCATGGTTAAGCCTTTTCTGGCCCCTCGAAGCATAGCACAAGGATCCCCATGCATCAATTTGCACTCCAGTGTGTCACCGACTAGCCATCTCAATGACACTGGTTCATCCTTGGGCGTAGTCGACATCCATGGTTGGGGAGGGGGTTCGGTACCTAATCACAACGGCAGCGCGCACTCGAAGTTTACCTCTGGACCTTGGGATCATCCACAGACAATGGTGCATCACCAGGATAGTGGGGTGAGGCTCACCGGCCACAATGCGCACGCTCCTCCTTAGACTGGTCTCCCTCCCGATATCACTGAGATTCCGCCTTCATATACACCATATGATCTTTCCACGAACGAGCGTAGTTCGTGGCCTTCCCGTATGAACACCCTCGATCTCCTCCATTCCCCTCATCAGCCACCGAAACACGACCTACGGCTTCCTTGTCTCCCTGTTTGTAATTTCTGGTGCTGATTGCAGGTAGGCGGTCCTTCTATATGCAATGAATTGGGAAGTCTGACAGGAGGTCAATACCACTCTTGGTCGGAAACGTTGTAAATTCGCCACTTCGATTGATAATTTCTAGATACCTCAGGTACTTATCCGCCCTCATCGAATCCCTCGATCATCTCTTCGGCTCTCCATCGACATACCGTAGTCCGCCTCATGTACAGCGTACTACCAGCTCCGCTTCTCTATCCGCATTACGTCCCATTCATCCTCCCCTTTCTCTTCTCACATAGATTTTTACCTCGCTATTCGATACTTGATGTTCCTGCAATCTCGTTTCCTTTAGGTTGTGAAGAACTTGAAGATGGCCCTGGCTGGTCAATCCATTCAGTCGTTTTTCGTGGTCCTTCATATGAATTACTCAGTGCCTTACCGCGATCACGCGATCGCCAACGCTACAGTGCTCACACATATTCAAAGTGATGTGATTAGGCGCCTAACTCGCACACCCTACGTGCGTGTTCATTGTATACCCTACTCCCCCCGGGGTGGGTGTTTACACCTCGCCCCTTCCATGTATGAGGAAGTGTCCAATCTAGGGCATCAGACTTGCCAAATTGTTGCATCTGCCACAACCCGATAGGCAATCGGTGACTCGGATATTGGCTAGAGCTGGAAACCGTGAGGTTATCACGCTGCAACGCTTCTCAAGGATTCTACAGGCCAGTTTAGGCGACATAATAATGGCTTAAAACCATGGATCTATCGCGCCGGTAGATCTGGCTCTTTCCCCTTCAGCACAATACATCCTTTCAGCTCACACACACACCTCGCGATCGGGGTTCATTCATCCAACGCTCCTTCACTCAATATACTCGAAATTTCCCTGGCTTCGCCGGGGTTTTGTCCACATCTTTAGCAGTACCGCGACCTTTTCAATGGATATATTCAGTCACCTTTCGATGGCCTGCAAGTCGTGGATTGAACGAAGCTGAGCGCCAAAGCGTTGCGGGTGATCTTGTGGAAATCATCCCGCCATAGCAGTGGCGGATGCCGAACTCTTGCCGAGACCCTGAGAATTCAGCTTGAACCCAGTCCTTGGCAGGCTTTTCTTACCTCTTCCATGATCCATCACAACCCCACTTCATAGTTGCGATTGTACTTACACGCCGTAACGCTGGGGCTCGCCAGAGGATGGGTGTCCGCATTCTATGCGATCGTAGGCCAAGTGTTGGGCCAGGTATCACTGACAGATGACAAACGTACCGTCTGTTGTGCACTATGGGCCTGTGCTCGACCCGTTGGACTTTGTTTTCCCCGCAGATCTTTGTAGTGTTCCTCTTAACTGAAGCAGCATCCTCAAATCCGGAATCGGGTTCGCGCGGATTTGCGCTATATCCAAGCTCGATGTTTCCAATGTTACTTGCAACACCGTGCTAAAATGTAAGTCCCCATTGACATGACGTCTCCTGCATGAATTCATTTTACAACGCAGCCCAACCTGCGCAGGATAACGCCCCTACACTTCCCCTTGATGATTTCATCGCAATATCCTGCTCCCCCATGCCTAGGCGCCTAGCTGCAGCACGATGATTGGCTCGATCTTCAACCGGGGGGAATTGCCACCTGCCTGTCAATGATCGGCCAAGATGGTGGACACGAACTCTCCGGAGGCTCCATATCCCAATTCACTCCTCCAACTCGAAGGCAGGCTCGTGTTCGCTCGAATGATAGCGTACGCAGCACGACACAACGCCCCTGTCGGTTTCATGAGTAGTCAAGTGACTGAAGGAGGGATATAAAGGACTAGACCCTGGTCCGCAATGCTGCAAAGCCTTCCCCTCCCTTTTCCCTTCCGAGAGAACGCAACCATGGCCGAACCCGACCTCGAGAGGGGTACTGTCGTCAAGGACGCCCACGTTGTGGAGGTATGCTTGGTTTCATGAGGTGACCTATAAAGGGCTTGAGCTTCGTATCCAGTATGTCATCAGCGATGAAGACTCAATGAAGCCCGGGAATATACAAAGCCTTACCCTCCCAGTCGTTGCCCCGCCAGAATCGCAAGTAACTGTAGGATCCGAACAAGCCACCAAGGAGAAGAAGAAGCTGGACTTCAGAGAGGACGCGAGAATATGGCAACTTTACTTGGAGGAAGCCGAAGAGAAAGCCAAGTTCAAAACAGATTTGTGGAATACTACCTTAGACTCTCTTCTTATCTTCGTGAGTCCTCCATTCTTGTTTCTCTGGTTTACGTGCAATTGACCTTTCTGAAGGCTGGTTTGTTTGCGGGAGTCATTGCTTCATTCGTAATCGACGTCAGGCGGGATCTCCAGTCCGATAGTGAACCCCGCTTACTAACGGGCATCCTGGATGTCATGCGGGGTAGGCCGATCGGGGACATATTCACAATCCCCGACACTGCTCATTGGGTCAGCGGTCTGTGGGTTGTTAGCCTATTCGCCACGATATTCAGCGCCATCATGGGAGTTTTGGCGAAAGCTTGGCTCACCAAATACACTCCAGCGGCGCAGACACGTCGTGAGGCCGGGGACGCCTATCACCGTTATCAGCTGGACTGGCAATCGGAACGCTGGCGGCTGAAGGAAGTTCTGATCCTGGTACCTTTGCTGGTGCAAATAGCCGCTGTGCTCTTCTTGGCCGGCCTCGTAGTCCAACTGCTTGGCGACAGCGCAAGTATTGGGTGGATTCTTCTTAGTTTCTGCTTCGTCGGCAGTATTGTGTATTGCTTCATGACTATCTCCCCTGTGATCGACTCGACGGCTCCCTTCAACACTCCAGTCTCGGAGTTGTGGCACGCCTTCTTCGGTCCCAAGCCCGAAGATAGAAGGACGTATCACACCGACATCAACAAGGGGCTCGGTGACATCCTGTACGCAAGGCTGATCATGTCGCCTAAAGCCGACTATGTTGAGGAGGCGATTGCTGAAATCGCTCTTCAATACTGGGACGAGAAGTGGACTGACTTCCTAAGCACTGGCGACACACCCGATATCATTCTTGCGCGCTTTCAGCACTGTGCACGATCAAAGGCTATAGGACCTGTTCAAAGGGACGAGAGGCTTTGCAACCATCTGTTGGCACTGTCCACCTTCGTGGAGCTCTACGAAAGGAAACTCAGAACTCACTCCAATAATTCGGAGGCGACCATCCAGACGATCCAGAGATACCGAAAACTTGATGAAGCTTTACGTAGATCCCTTGAGCCCGGTAACCCCCTCCATCGATGGAATGGAGTCCCGGAAGCTCTCCGGCCACTCCACTTCGCCCTTCGGACTCACACGTTGTTGCTTTCCCGTCCTCCCCATGATCTATCTGCATGCGGCAAAACACCCCACGATTTCAACGACAACGAACTACAGGACAGACCCTGGGAGATGTCCTTGCAGGAAATCCGCTCCTCCCACCGCGTTCACTTCATGATCGCCGCTTGTCGCGGTCTCATTGACGGAAAGCCACATCTGAAGACTATCAGTTTGTTCAGCCTAAGTCTCTCCTTAGCAAAAGGTCGGTGACAGCCCAATATTCCATGGCTTCTCAATTGACGAACGGGCGCCGCCCTACAGCTGCGTTTACAGCATCTGAAACAGGGCAGGTCAGTGAATGGGCGAGCGGCCTCTCCGATTCGGGTGAAACCGAAAAGGTTCACGCCCTTGCTTCGCGCTACCTCGCGCGTCTGTATCAGGCTACAGGTACGCTCAAAGCCCATGTCCTGGAATCTCCTCCTGTGCTCAATGTTGTGAAAGTGGATGGCTGGGATACTAAGCTTGGAGAAGATCCCATGGCCGCTGATGTCGCCCTTGTTGGTCCACTCAGAGAAGAAGACTCGGATACAGCACTCCTACGTGCCCGAGAGCTGAGAAGCCTCATCTTCAATTTGTGGCTGAGAAACCATGCTCTAGGAATTTATGCTATCAAGATACTCAAGCATGCTTCTTCTGCAGATTGTCGTGCGTAACCTCTCCTCATCCTCAAGGAAGTGGTCATAGAGCCCTCTCCTTTCAGCGGAGCAATTTTGCAAGCTTATAACTGAGTCTATCGAGCGCCTGGCTCGCCTGGCAGTGTTTGAGGAACGCGATGGTCAAGGAGGTGGACTGCAATTGCTCACCGAACTCTCGAAAAGAGATAGTGAGCGTGCATTATCCAAGCAACAATAACAATATTGACGCTTTTCAGACGAAATAGCTTCTGCTGTCCGGAACGCCCTTGTCAAACAAGTCTGTTCAGCCTTTACCGAATTTGAGGACGAATCCGGGATAGCTGCGGCCAAATTCATCGGGAAACTTTCTTCGCAGGGTTGGTGTCCTGCTTCATCAACGTGGCACACGCAGCTCATGAGTGTTCTGACTGAATCTGACAGGCAACGAGGGTCCCTTCGCGAAGGTAATCGATGGAACGCTACCAAAGCTGGTAGATATCGCCCTGAAGCAGTCGAGCTCTGAACGAATTCGATTTTCTGTGGTGCAGCGTCTGCAGGGTCTCTCAAAGAAAGGTTTGCCATATTGATGTACGATACGTGCATGATCAGGGAAAAACTTACTCTACCCACGCAGGATTTGCTGACATCAAAGGCCCGGTATTTTGTCACCTTAACACGATCCTTGGGAGTCGTGACGTCGGCCAGCGTCACGCATTTTTAGAGGCACTACAGCAGCTGGCCGTTCTGGTGGAAGGGAACGAAATAGGGCAACGACGTTCACTGTTTCCCTTGGTCGTCTTATGGCATGACCCTGGTGAATTCATGCAAGAAGCGGCGAAGGTGTTATTTGCAACGCTCGTCGAAATCGGTATACATGATACGGACGCAACGATTGCCTCGGCTGCGCAAAACGTTTTGGCTTCCCTCGCACAAAATGGTCAGCGCTAGCCGATTACTATACTTGGGGCGAGCCTCGATAAGTTGACCATCTTTCTCACGTAGACCGATTTGCCGATTTGCCGCTTGACCCATTGAAGTGGCTTGAACCGGCCACCAGCCGGGGCTCAAGTCCTTGGGCTGCTCGTCTTAACGCTGTACGCGTTGTGGGCATGTTCGCTCAACGCAGTGAGTATTCTGTATTGGCGCGATCTTGGGTGTCTGATACGCTCCCGTTAGTCAAACTTACCCATGAACTTCTCAAGATGGTCTTGCATCTCGCCCTTGAAGACAGTGACGAGGATGTTCGCATTGCATCCCTGCAGTTAGCCTCTGATCTGGTGTGCGAAAGTGGTGCTGTCGGTGGGTTTCCCTGTTACGATTGCCGAACTGTGCATCAGTGACCGTCTTTAGAGTCGTATGCCGCGAAAAGCAGAGACACGATTATCTCTGATTTATCTGAGGAGATCATCTCCAACGAGACGCGGGGCCCTGTCAAGGATCGCTGGGTCGTTTTCCTCATCACAATTGCAAAACATGGTACGGTACTATGGTTGTTACCACCAGCCGGGATAGATAGAACTGATCGCACGCTAGTCTCGTTCCCGGAAGCCATCCGATTTCTTATGCGACGCGCCATGGCTGTTGGTTTCGAAAGTGAAACCCTTAAAACGATAATGGGGTTCCTTACATGCGAGCAATTCGCCGAAGGTACTCTGCTTCCTTTGCCCACAATGGACCTGTCATCAAATGTTTAGGTGCTGATACGAGTCGTTTAGATGCAGCTGCACGTGAAGCTCTGAGAAAGTGCATACCTAAGGGGCTCACCGCTGATTTGCAACGGCCAAATAGAGCTAGGAATGTTGAGACGATGCTGAGGTGGACTAAAATTCTGGTCGAGCTGCTGTCCATAGGTATGTCCTTAACTTCGAGCAATGTTTTCTCCTCATTGCGAACGGCAGAGTCCCTTCGAACGATCGCAACCGAAGCTCTTTTCCCTGTGAAGGATGCCGTGAAAGACCTTCTGAATGATGCTATAGCTGAAGCAAATCACGGCGACACCAAAGGTAGCCTTGATGATAGTCACCTTGAATCTTTCGGTATCGTGAGGCTGATACAGCAAAACAGGCACATCCAAATGCCCATACCTTGCTGATCTGACTGTGGCTACTCCCTTACGACGCCTATTGGGGAGGTCGGGTTGGAAGGACCGGACGGGTTGGGCGGACACCCTTGTAACCCTTAGCGCAAACTGTGCGTGCTCTTCGAACCACAGCATACCCCAGGCTTACCTGCTCAGTCGCCAATCAATTTTTGAAAGCTCCTACCATTCTTCTCGCAATCTCTCTCCAGGATCCTGACGGCGATGTCCGCCAGCAGACACTCGAGTCCTTGCGTTCCCTGGCGAATACCGGTACGGCTCTCTGGTGTCCGACAACTTCCAAAGCTGCGTAAAACTGACTCAATGGATTGCCCTATAGACGCAACGAAACGCGCTTTGCTGGAAGGTGTATTGAGGGATATGAACCAGTTTGCCAAGCACACTGACTGGAATACCCGTCTCGCATTTGTCAAGCTTCTAGCCGTATACGTTAGATCGAAAGATTGCAAGTCGATGGCTATTTGCTCAGCATGAGGACCAGTGATTGACCAATTTATCAGGTCACCTCCCTGAGGAAGTCTTCAAGACATTGAAAAACCTAGCTTCAAACGATGGAGATTACGATGTTCGGTCTGAGGCAATCGATTCTTTAGCTGTACTTATTGCAGATACAGGTCAGAACCTACTTCCGCAGCTGGCTTTGGGACCAATTTACTGAACTCCAAGGAAGAACGATACCCAGAGGCATCGCGATTGGCTTTGCAGCAGTTTGAGAACGGCGTTAAGGATGGGCATTGGAAGCCACGCCAGACCTGGGTGCGATTCATTGCCCCGCAGCTCACCGCCGGTAAACGAAGTGTCGATCTTGGCATCAGTCGAATGCGCTGACGAAGAGATTGGGACGCAGATAACCCATCGCTCGTGATGGACGTATTCCACCTTGCCACCGACATCGGTCAGGATCCCAGAGTTCGCGATACCGCACTGGAAGTTCTACGGCAGTTGGTCAAGAGCGAGGCGCGTACGTCGGCTTTATATTGCCATCAAATTACCGAACCTATTAACATGCCTTCAGAGGAGCTGCGGGGATCTATGGCATCTCTACTCTGGAAGCCTGTCGCATCGACTCTCAAAAAATCGAATCCTGCGAATTCGATGACATCTGTACTTGCCAAGCTTACGCAGCCCACCTTTGAGGATGGTGAGGAGAAAGGTGAATATAATTATGGGCGTGACGATGATCACGTCAAACTGAAACTGCAACTCTTATAACTAGTTGTCGGTGGGGTGGCTGGGCACCAAATGTGGACCCAGATAATTTTTCTATTGGACCATAATGGTACGTAGGTGGCCTACGCAGAGTTTGTCAAGTGGATGTCGCCCAAGTTTTATTCATTTCCACGACAGGTTACGAGGGATTGTCGAAGCTTATCGAGTGGGCTTTGGCGGAAGTCTCCATTGCTAGCTTCAACGACCTCGGAACATTGTTCAAGCAAGGTCAGAACCGCGGACCCGCTCCGCTGTCGAATGAAGCATTCTAACCTGGTGCCTCCCCCCCTCCGATATAGTCAAACTTGCAGACCCCGTGGATGCGGCTCTTCCCCGCTACATCGAGCGTTCCCTGAGGAAGGATGCCAGTACTGCTAATATACGATCTGCGACCGTGAAATTACTGAGCCGCTTAACGGGTGTAGGTAGGTGAACCTTGTCATAGGAAGAACGAGTTCGTGCTTATCCCATTGCATTCTGATAGCGAAGGACGGAGCGGACTATGATGATGTACTAGGTGACGGCAGTGAGCGACCCACATATCTGTCCCCATCTGTTTTTCCTGTCTCACACTTGGCAGATGATTCCCAGATCATCTCGCGGTTAGCCGACATTGCTGTCATGGACGCTAATCCCGAACTGAGGAAAGACACCTTGGACTTGTTGAAGTCTTTGTTCCTCTTGGGCAGCACCAGTGCGTGATACTAAGCTATTTAACTTCTGCTAAGTGCATGATGGCCCCCCTTCAATGCAGAAGACCGCTTCTCGGACTTAATCAAGACGACTCTATCGAAGGCCGTGGATGCTTGCTTCAAGGATCCTGAACTCACGGAATACCGTCCAAACGCAATCGCGGTTATATACAGTCTAACAGAGCCTAATTTCAACGGTATGCAGTGCTTCCCAGCAGACAGATATCGTAATGTAGCGCTGAAACTTCACTCTAGACGATTGCGATCAGCTCAAGGATATCGTCTCGTTGTCACTCTCTCATCTCCTTAACTTAACACTACTCGCGACGGACAAAGACCAGGAGAATATGCGGAAGCAGTCTGAAGACTTGCTACTCGAGAATCTTACTGCACACACGACCGAAAGTATGACGCACCTTCCTTTCGCCGACGTCGACGGTATGCTGAACCCTACACGATCCAGCGAAACTCAACAGGGACCTGCTATCGGCAATTCCTCGTATGATTCCCACCATCACTTTCGAAGGGCGACGGATTGCAGTTCAGCTTGCCAGAGGCCGTAAGTAACGCTGCACACGATGTTGTTCCCTCTCTCACCAATTCCCTTCGGCACAGTTGAGATTTCGGATAAAACTCTCACCAATCTTACCTCTGCGCTTGCGCCGCTTCTACGAACTACTATGTCGTCGTTCGCCCGCGAAACAGCCCTAGAATTCCTTTTCAAGTTGTATTCAGCGGACAGTGGGTACCCCTTGTTACGTCAACTCCCTTCGTGGTTTATAAATTCGGATTCCAAGGATTATCACAGCTAAAACCTCATCTGATTGAATTTGCGATTCCGGATATCATCACCTTAGCGTTCGACGACAGAGACGATGTCGGCGGAATACGCACGACGGCTATTCAAATTCTAGTTGCTCTTTTGACGGCAGCCATGCGCACGGACAACTCGGCCCCTTATACTATTACCCCAGTGGTGGCACGGATCACATCTCTAGCCACAAAGTTCATGGATCTGCTGCCTAATGACACCCTCAGACCGTCGGTCGTGTCACTTCTCTCTTTGATGGCGACCGAAACGACAGGTACGATCGCCAGCTCCGCTCTTGTCAGAGATCCACTGACATTCAAGCCAGTACGACAAACCATATCGATGCAGATCATAGCTTCCGTATTGGGAACCGACAACGTTGCTCTCCTTGGGCATACCGAGCTTTTGGCCCGCCTTATCTTGGATGGTAAGCAGCCTCTCTTCTGCATTACCTTCGCTCCAACAAGTGTATGTCGGACAGGTCGCTTCCGTAGCGAACCAACTGATAACGTCATGCTTCTCCTTGCGTCGGTCATTGTCACAAAGCCCAAGACCGCCTCATATCGATTTGAAATTCTGACAGCGCTCTGGTGTCGCTACCGAGATAACCCCAAAAATTCAGCCTCTGAAGGCGCAGGAGGCGCACCCATGAAGCAGGAAGACGACCTGGTGCAATGGTTTACTCTTGCGCTGTTCGGAAGGCATGCTACGGTTTCTGAGGTTCGGACGTGGTTAAAGAATTGCAGCGAATGGCTTCCCAACCCCAAGCCCGCCAGTACTGGCACTGTTGGTCAAGATGGAGAACTTGCAGTCAAGAAAACGCCTGTCGAGCCTGAGGAGGCCCGAAGTTCCTCCCTCGTGCAAGATGCTGGGCATGCACCGGACACGGAGCAAGAGACCATTCACCACGCTGATAAACATACCCTCGAGAACTTCGAAAAAGGACCCGTACCCACCGCGTTGTCGTCTCCTACCTGAGGTGCGGGCGATAGCCTTAGAGCTGCAATCCTCGTCCATGTCTGCTACGCTTTCTCTGCTTATGGCTTCCACCCATCGTATAGTTATCCTGGGCTATTCCGCTCGCTTGCCCTGCTTCCAGATACCTTACCTACTCCCCTGTCAGTCACGATAGTACGTTGTCCTTTCCTTTATATATCATGCAGACCTTAAGTGAAACTCTGGTGCGTGGTCATTGTACGGACGTTAGTCGATGCCAAGAAAACCAGGACTCAGGCTGTCCGTGCTTCGTGAGTTGGGGACATGGGTCGGAATGTGGGGCGCGCAAGAGTGCAAGAGTAGTACAACGCGCCTACGAGAAACGACCGCCTCTCCGACACCCCTCTAGCCCCAGTGCATTCGACTGCCTCTCTTTGAGAAAGCTGCCTCTCGCAATCACCTCCTCGAACCCAAGAGATCGACCTCTTTGGCCGAGCCTGGACCAACTGCCCGCTTTCCCAGAAGCAGTGTTGTGCCTTGAAGGCATTTGTGACGTTTCAGAGTTGAAATTTGCGATTATATGTAGTAGATCAGGTCTGATGATACCGATTTCGAGTTCACTGAGTGTTGGGAGTGGAGGAGTATTGGTGTGTGCATCCCGGGGAATTTGAAGCTACAACGGGATGGGGATGCGACGAGTTGGAAGAGCTTGATGTATGGATTGGTCTGATTGAGCAGACGTCGCTCATCGAGTGGTTCGCCAGACTGACTTCCTTGCGGACCCTCAAGTTGCATTGGGAGTTTCATTCTGAAGGACTGAAGAACGACCTGTGGAAAGCGATGACCGTGGAACTGGGGAAAGATACTATTCTTCCCAACCTCGAGACCCTAGTCGTGGAGGATACGCGAATGGAGATGGGGTGTACGGACGCGATCATCGACATGGTGTCGTCCAGGTGGGATTGCGGCGCGACTTCGCCTTTGAAGAAATGCATGATCACGGTCAGAACGTATGAAGAGGATCACCCTTACTACGACGAAGATTGCGATACCGACGAATGGGATTACCCCGAGGGAGTCGATACTACCCTGGAGGAATGGAGGGAAGAGGGGTTTACTGTTGACCTGAGACCGGTCGTTTGCACTGAGGTTCCGGACTATATGCGAGAAAGCGTCTGAAGAGGTTAGGTCGGGTGATCCTGTGGCGAACCGGGGATGTTCACTCTGGACAATGGGGTGACTTCACTTCGACCGGATGGGCGAGTCTGAAGAGTCTATCCTTCGGTTATGATATAGGTCCGTCTTCTCCTGCAGCCTCGCCCGACCAATTGAATAGGACCAAGCCTTGCTGGTCGGATATGGATATACGAGGCAATGCGACACGCAACACCCGTGTTCGCCTCTTACCATCGTCATGCCCTCGGATTAATGGAGTCGGATGGGCGGGCGCTACGAAGTGCGCCAGTCCTCGTGGTCTTGCCCTTCCTCCTCTTTTGTTTTAGATTATCGGTGTCTTATTGTCTTAGCTGTACACAGTGTACCCAATGCGAAGCGGATTCCAGCACGGATGTCAATGTCGGAATGGAGGAGGACAACACGCAAGCACGCTCGGACAAGCTCAAGCTCGCTGAGCAAGTTCTTCGCGCGCTTCTTGCATATGGCAATCCACTTCCAAGGCGTACCCAAGGGGAGCATGGCGGCTCGCCTTAAGGGTAAAAGGAAATTCTGTGACGAATGTGGTTTATTTAGACGCTGGGCGTATCTGCCTCAGTCACCTCCTTGGCGCGGGGAATCCACCTCAATCCCCGATCCCTCTCCTACTCTCTGACCCAATTCTTTTTCTTGAACATTGACCCTACTTGCTGAGGATTTGAGCGAGAGCCTCCCAAGCCGCCTTCGACCCTTCCGATCGCTACCAAATTGGCGCTCACCGCCCAAGCCCTCTGGTTGCATTGACCAAGCCTTCCTCTTCCTATTGACTTCCGTAACAAGTCTAGTCAAAGTCTACTAGTCCGTTGTAACCCATCTTCTTGACACTTGGCCTCTTGGCGTCCTTCTCGCTCTCCGCCCGCATCAAATCAAAAAGAAAATTCTTGGCGCTTACGCCTTGCCGCGCCTTGGCTCCTCCCATCACACTCCTTGGCTTCAACTTGGCTTTTCCTATGTCAGTCTCCCAGCCAGGTCTTGGCGCTTACCGTAAACCTGTCTGCACGGCCCAAGAAGGCTTGGGTTCGGCGGTTTAGAATGCTTGGATGTCCTCGAACAATCCTCGAACTTTCGCCTTTGTCGAGCCTAGATTCCCTTCGGAGCGAAAGCCAAGGGGATCTACCTCAAAGAAGGCTGAGAAGAGTGTTTCGAGGGGGTGTTGTGGGAGAAGTAGGGAAGAGGTGAACCAAGTGTTTCTTGTGACGGAATCTTCGTAGCCTTGGATTGCCCACCCAAGCCGCCGAGTAGTGCCCAGCGCCTTGGTTGATTAGAGTATGTTATAAAGGCGCAGAAGAAACATCCCTATCACCGTCTTGGACGACGACAGGCGCTTTCCACTACAACGCGTTCCTCCTCTTCAACACTCACGCAATTGTAGCGGTTTCGAGCAGAATAGTGGCATTAGACCCTGCGTAAAGCGGGAGGAGAGACTTGACGGAAACCTCGGGACGACGGACTTGGCACTGGTACTAGCTCCGGATGGGCGCTTCGAATGGGACAGATGCAGAGCCTGGGTGAGTTCCTCTTTCTGTTCTTCTTCTTTCACCTTGTCCACGACGTCCTCCACTATCTGTGCGCTTGTGTCCGCCCACCGCGACCAGCCCTCCGCTTCATACACGCTTCCTGGGCGCAGCACCCCTCGTCACAGAGTGTTCGATCCTTTCGGCCCCTCACATCCACCTCGAGCTGAGGACCCTCGAGGTCAAGCCCCCGAGCTTGATCCATTACTTGAACTTCAGACTTATCTCTTGAAAACGAGGCAATCAAAGCTGACATATCTATCCTACCACTTCACTTCACCTTCCTAAACGGCTTCCTCTCTCTCTCACATCCACCCAACATTCGACACACGCAACTAAATGGCCGTCCCCACTACGGACAACGACGACGGAACTAGTCCGAGCTCAGGACACCTGGGGCGTGCATGGGAGGCCGCTGTTATCGTCGTATTCCGTGAGTATTCTTCACACTCCTCTACTCAGTCACACATAAACTGCATCCGCATCCACTGCGTTTCTCGTTCTCCTACCACCTCCGTATCGCCCTCCTTACGCGCTTGCGTTTCCGCGATGTCCCGACAGAGCCTGTCGCTGACGGTCCTCTCTCTTACAGTTGCAGTATTCGGAGTGGTCATTGGCGTAGCGATATGGCGATATTCGAAGGAGCGGAGACGAAGAGAAGAGGAGTGGAGGCGAGGAGAGATGAGGAGGAGGGGAGTACGGTTGTGGAAAGCGTTCAGACGAGGGAGAAGGGCGAAAAGGGCTCTTCGCGGCCGCATAGCCGACGGGAGGAACGGCGACCGGACGCGCGACCGCATAGTCGACGAGAGGATAGAGAGCGGGGGTCAAGACCGGATAGTCGACGAGCAATCCTCTCCTCGAATGCACCTGCCACCAACGCTCCTCTACCGTTCGCCCCACACCCGGTGATTGCCAATCTATCCGTGTCTATATTTGCTGCAGGGAGCTTCTGCAGACCGTCCGATGAGCCGCCCAACACCCCACGTCCACGCCATCATCGCGGAAGCGGGGTGTTGGGACCCGTACAAGTCGTAGAAAAGCCCGATGCCCCGATCCATGGTGGTGTTGTGAATCGCTACTTCGTCGTTATTGAAGTTGATGATCGCGACATCTGCAGGCCGAGGGAGTGTGGTACCGCCAAATGCGATGATAGCAGCGAAAGGGCCCTTCCCAGTGGGTGGGTAGCTTATGGTGGGGTGCATCGTGATCTCTCGACCTCCTCGGGTTACGCGAACGGAGATGATGGGCCCGGAAATCGACGCAGTGACGGAATCGGGGGCAGTGGGTATAACGCCCAGTTCCATTCGTTGAAATAGTTGGCTGATCTCGCTCCGGCGACACGTCCACTCGGACATGCTGGTAACGCGAGTAACACCGTCGTAGAACGTGAACGGATCGGGGAGTCGTGCGTTGGGTTTGCCTGTGACATCCTCGGGAAGGGTGATGCATCCGGGAAGCGATGTTGCTGTAGGGTAAGGCGAGTCGGTGTTCGTTGGAGGGTTGCCGGTGGGAGATGCTGTGGCGGTGGGCATGCCAGAGGGGACCATTTCCGGAGGCACGCATTGCGAGTATACCGACGAATAGGCAGCGCAAACGTAGCCACTGGGACAGTTGGTAGGTCCATTCCAGCTGCTACCGCCACCTGCAGAGTCATTAGCACTGGTGAGGTGTGAGAGATCCAATGCAACGCACATTGAGCCCAAGGTCCGGCAGACGGGTTTGACTGTGCAGCAACGAGGGTCGCCGACACAAGCAAGGCAAGAAGCAGAGCCATGTTCTGGGCGACGAGCTTTGTCACCGTTGCTCGCGCACCAAAGAGGATTTATAGAGCGTAAAGACCGTGGACCAAGACGCTGAGAAAGCTAAGTAGACGTCCGAGAACATCAGTCTTGGTACGAGAATGCCCACCAGGTTTTCCCCACCTTCTGAGAAAGCTGCTCACATGGCAATCTGGTTCCGTTGCAGCCTGCGAAGGTGTTGGCAGTTGTTCCGTCTGTTCTTCTTCCGTGTTGGATTAGTACCTGGATTTACCCGACAGCTATTCATTCAGGCAAGCTCTTACCTTGGCTCAACCCTAACTTGCCATTCAGGAACAGGGTCGGTCGAACCCCACATCGAAGTGAATAGCCTTCGCAACCCCCCGCATCGGTTTCGGGATCTGAACAGCTAACCTCGGTGTCCAGCGTCTTTTCTGCGGTACGATGAGGCGGTTTTCCCGATTATTCCTCGAGATGCTATGCCTGTGATGGAAAGCGCCTTGGGTCAGGAGCGAGAGTCGCTTTGAAAGCTAGTCATCCGATAGTGGATGCCTCGAATGTGGTAAGAGTGAAAGAGTGGGAATGTGAAAAGATGAAGAGAGATCAGCCAAGTTAGGCCAAGTTCGTGTGCCGGGATTAGACATTTCCTCCAAGTTTCCTCTCCATGTCGCAATCCGCTGAACGGTTCTCACGCCAAGTTATCTCCTGCATTCATCCTCTGAGCCTGTTGTAGCGACATATCACTGAGTCAAGCGTAACACTTGCATATTTGGCCCACATATCTGGGAAGAGCTCTCTGGATGTAGCTGCCCTCTTTCCGGAGAATGACATCCCCAAATTCGTCACGGTCTTGCAAGGCTGTAAAAGCCATGTCCAGCGCACGATCCAGGCGCAAAATTCGCTCTCTGACTTCGAGGTCAAGTGCGGATCAGCGCCAGACGATTTCCTCGCCATCGTCGAGGCGATCGCGCTCGGAGGCCTTCCGAAAGCGCAGCGCTTCGATAACCTTTCCCGTAGGTTTGCGGACGATGTCCCGATATAACCTGGTACGCTTCTCGGATTCTTCAGCATTGGCAAGCTGCTGAGGTGAAGCAGACGCCACGCCCTCAACGAAAGCTTGCTGACGCAGAGCAAAACGCGCATTGGATACGCCAGCTGGCCGAAACACTTGTCCTTCTTGATATCACTCGATATCAAATTGGTTGCATAGTCATCCACAGCCTCGACAGAGTGACCGACCTCATAAAGTTGTATCGACGCCGAGACGACATCTGCACCCATATCACCAATACGAACGAGGGCTTCTCAGATCAGTGCCGCATTCAACTCATGGAAGCTCTTCAGGACGCGGAGCTAGATGCGGGCCCACCCAGCACTGGCACTCCGAAAGTCGGGAGCATCGCTAATTTTACTCGTGAAGAATTAGTGATTCTTGGGATCGATTTTAGTACGCGTCCGTCAGCGCTGGAATTGGACGGGGCTATGGCAAAGTACTGGCGCAAACATCATGGTAATCCCATCGAGGCATTGTAATAGACCCCAATGTGTGTCATCACTGGCACACAATCTTATCCTCGATCGAGATCTATCCCGTTTCAACTTGTGATTTTCAAAATACATACCTCACCTTCAGTAGCTCTGTATAGTTAGTGGGTATACATCCCAGCTTCCTCAAGAATGCGCCTCACCTCGATAGGGGTTTCCAAACGAGTTTATTCGAAGTATAGGAAATAAATAGAAAGACAAGGAGGGGACGGATGTAAGGTTGCAACACACACGCGAACAAGCACAGCTTTAGTTGCGGCGGCACAAGGCGAACATGTTGAGCCTTACCCAATAGAAGAGGCAGCCAATAAATCGGATCATCGACAAACCAAAGGTAGCGTAGAGGATGAAAGCGAAGTAGATGTTTCGCTTGTCACCAGCCTGCTCGTTCCAGGCAGCGACCTTGGCGGGGCTGATGTCGGCGTCGTTGATGTTGAGCCAGCCACCAATGTTCTGGATGGCGAGGGCAAGGATGGCGTTGGAAACGAGCCAGGAGGAAACGAGGTAAGTGCGGAAGGTCTTGTTGTCGTCTTCGATGGTGGGCTTCTCGACGACCTCAACGACCTCAACCTTGGCAAGAGCGCGGACGACGGTCTCCTTGAAGAAGTGGTCGACGTCTTCCTGAGTGTTGGTGCTCTCCTCAACGGTGGCAGCGTCCTCGCCAAGAGTGGTCTTGGACTTGACGGAGGGGAGGACGTCAACGGAGTCAGAACCCTTGGTTCCCCAAGAAACGTCATGGAGGTTGCAGAAAGCGAAGACGTTCAGGATGTTGATGAAGGTGGGGCAAGGATGAGGTACTGGATGAACGAGTTGAACATGTGCCAGGGGTTGAGGTAGAGGATGGACGCGAAGAGGTAGATGCCGAAGGTGGAGATGATCGCAGCAACGAGGGGACCGATGGGAACCTTGAAGAAAGACTTGAAAACCTCAAGGGCGGTCGGGTGGGCGCTGAGGCTCTTGGGGATGTCGGCGAAGGAGCGGCTGTGAGCAGAGGGAGCAGACGATGAGGTAGAGCGAGAGGATGGAGAAGATGCTACGGACGACATCAGCCAGCGGCTCGGAAACAAGAAAAGTAGACACTTACACGAAGGAGCCGGTGTAGGCAACCTTCTCAGACTTGGGGCGGTTAGCAAGGGCGAGGATGAACTGCATGAACAGAACACCGCAGTAGAGGTACTTCATGACCGAGTTGAACCAGTGGAAGAAGACAGCGTACTTCTCGAGACCGGGGATACGGGGAACGAGGTCGATGATGATGCTGAAAGTCAACCACATGTTGGCGAGACCGAACCAGGAGAAGAAGAGCGAGAAGGCGTTGAAGAGAGCCTGGATGGTGAAGAAGAAGAGGCGGAAGACGTTGTGGCCGGACTGGAAGATCCTCAGAAGTGGATCAAGGAGTAGACGGAGGCAGCGAACGAGCCGTTGAGCCAGCGGCGGCGCTGGCCGATGAACTCGGCGCAGGTCTCGGGAACATCGGTCTCAGCCTTGGAGGCCTTGACGTAGCCGAGAGTCCACTTCTCGTTCTGCTTGGCGACGAGCTCGAGCAGAGGATACGGTCCTCAGCCAAGAACATGTTCTTCTGGAAGATGGACATGCCGTTGATACCCTTGGGGCCGAGACGAGCAGCGAGGGAGTGGTCACCGTGGAAGTACTGCTCGAGGGGGCGGCCCTGGATGGCGCGGAAGCGGTAGGCAGAGAAGGCACCAGGGAGGACAGAGACGTAGCCGAAGCTGCTCTCGAGGGGCTTGTCGAGGATGTTGGACATCTTGTANTCGAAGTTCTGAGCCGCAACGAGGGGGTTGAGGAGCTTCTTGCCNCCCATGGTGTAGATCTCACCGCAGCANCCACCGAGGTTGGCGTTGTTGTAGAAAGCCTCCCAGAGGTGGTAGATGGACTTGTANGCGGGCTTGGTTCCAGCNTCGATGAGGACGCAGATCTCGGGGTTGAGCTGCTTGCCAATGGCGTTGAAGAGCCAGCGGTGGGAGTTGATCTTCTTCTGGTTCTTAGCCTTGACGACNAGGATGATCTGGACGGGNACCAAGTTGGANCCATCATCGGTCTCCTGGGGGAGAACGAGCTGGGGCTTGGAGTCAACNGANAGNTGAGTGGTGTACTATCCAGNNCGTGAGCNANATAACNTANGCNAANTACAANNNAACATACCTCAAAGATGTGGGCCTCNGTGTCCTTTCCATCGACCTGCTTCTTCATGACACCGTCCTGGTAAACNCCGACGGTAGCGAGGAAGGTCCNAAACGGACTTGTCCATGCACTCGAGACCGTCGACAATCAAGGCGACGGTGATCTTGTGCCAGGCGGGAACGCCCTCCTCGGCGGAGCCACGCCAGTACTTGGACTTCTTCGACTTGCAGATATCACGGATGTTGAGCATGATGCTGTGCAAGGTGCGAGCGTAGAGCATCTTGTCCTCGTTGTAGGAGGTGACGGCGATCAAGAGTCTCGGTCTCGCGGTTGTACATCCTGGTGCGGAGGTTCCAGCCGTTCTCGGGGGTGAAGTCATCGGGGTCGCAGGTGGCAGCGGTGTAACGCATGTGCGAGAACTCGGTGGACTTGCCGATGGTGTACTTGACCTCCTGGGCGTTGAGGATGGCAGTGGGGACGCGGTACTCGGCAATGAAGTGGCCCTTGGTGAGCTTGACCTTGCGCTTCTCACCGCGAGGGACAGCCTGGCGACGCCTCCAGCCAGAGTCCAAGTCGATGTTGGACGCCTGGTTCAGGTAGTTGTTGAAGGGCGATTCCGGGAAGCTGTTGGCCTGCACGTTGGGCAAAGCGGGGAGAGGGTTGATGAAATGAGGCGGCATGGGCGCATACCTCTCTGGATGGCAAGAGAAGTGTTAGCTATGCTCTTGAACTCCCAGGAAAGGAGAAAACGTACTCTCATCATCGAGACTGCACTGCAGCTCATTATCGTAGACAGTAGCGTCCGAGGCGAGGGACTCGACGGACTGGGACTGGTAGACGTGTTGGTAAGGCATGGTGATCACTGATCAAACGACGTCGATAATAGCAGGCAGCACAGCTGCGACAACGCTCAGCGCTAGGCTATGAGGGGACGGGTGGTCGAGCACGGCTGGAGAAACCGAAGGGCCTGGGGGACCCACCCTTATATACGTCCCCACCAATCATCCATCATGTCGTGGTGATGCTGGATGAGAAGGTAACGGCAATCACTGTAAGCATGCGAAGCAACCAGTGAAATGCGAGAGAAAATGATGAACAATCGTTTGAATTTACATCAAACACCTGGAGTGACGGTCGAGAAGCCTGCCCTTGTGCGATGCTGAAACCAACCAGTAGAAGAAGCCCATGGATACGTTGCAGATCTACGCCTGGTTGAGGATAGAGGGATTACCTAGATGGTGCATCTGGCTGAGATCCAAGCAAAGCATATTAGAAGCGCCCACTCCCCAGAAAAGCAACAAAGCTTCCGAGTAGAAGTCCGAGCGGACATGGAGCGGCAGCTGCGGCGCGAGCGCTGAAGTTGGGCGCTGTTGCCCACCACCTCTCCCCGTTCAACAAACTCATTCCCAGATCTAGAGGCGAACTCGGGGGCGAGTTTCATTCGAAACCGTATGAAATGTCATCGAGACGGTGTAAGGTCATATTCCTCGAGAAGTTGCATTTAGAGAGTTTATTCGGGATGAGGTAGAATGGAACCAGGGTGATGCCGTTACGACCGTCGACCGATTACACGTTCAGTGAGCGCTTCGAGCGCTGATTTCGCCTCGCTGTCAGGAAGGACTTGCAGGACCTCCTTCGCCTTGTTCGAGTACGCTTGAGCTAGTTCGCGAGTGCGTTGGACGCCTGACGACCGAAGGACGATATCCCTAGCCTGGTGTGTTTCAGCAGCGGCATATCAAAATGAACCAGAGAGCACACACCCTTTCGACATCACCGGACTTCTCAAATTTGCGCTCGATAAGCTCACCCATCTCGGGGTACTCCTCCCATGCATACAGCGCCGGCCCCGTGGTCAAACCTAATTGGAGATCCGCGCCTGCAGGCTTGCCAAGGGTAGCAGAAGCGTGCTCGTAGTCCAGAACGTCGTCCACAAGCTGGAACGCAATCCCAATGTTCCTCCCGTAGGCGTACGCCATTTCCTTCCACACATCGCCGTCCTTGCACCCACCAAGGACAACCGCGGAGCGCGCACCCTTGGCCATCAGGCTCGCCGTCTTGAGGTAAGTTTTGTGGAGGTATATGTTCCACGCATCTTGCCTTCGTCCACTAGGATCGAGCTTGACGTCCTTCGTCTGGAGAATCTCGCCCTCCACCAGGTTAGAAATAACACTGGCGATGAGCTCCGTGACCTCCGGGTCACCCAGTCGGGATAGAGCGGCAGACGCCCGACCCAGAACGAAGTTACCCCCGAGGACTGACAATTTGTTGCCGTACGCAGCAGGAGCAGAAGGGGCACCGCGCCTCAACTCGGATTCGTCAATGACGTCGTCGTGCAGCAACGACGCCGTATGAAGCATCTCGACGATCTGCGCAAGACGTCGTTGCGTTGGCAAAATAGAATGGTGAAGACTGGGGTTTGAAGACTCTATCCGGAGAGCTTTGTCGAAAGTGGGTACAGGTGGCCGGTGCTGTTTTGGCGGCTGAAGCATGAACTGGACGTCGGAGAACACGCTCGTCTTCCCAGGTAGATTCGGGTTCCAGTCGTTCAGCACATCTGGTCTCGACAATGGCAGGTCCAGCTCTGATTCACGACCTCCTGCACCCTCGCATTCCGACTCCCATAACTTCCGCTGCCAATCCGACCCCAACCCATTCGTTGCTAGTGACAGTAGAAAGATGATGACTGGTCGGACTTGTTTTGAGGGGTGAAGGAAGTAGTATTTGGTGATTTCTGCGAGAGCTGGGTGGCCTGAGCCCAGCATTGACAGTAGAGAGGACCGTACTTCGCCCAGCTGAGGAGCGATGAGCTTGAAGGGGTCCGCCTTGGTTTGTGTGCTGGCTGTTGTGCTCCATCTGGCTCTACATCGAGATAGCCTTAGTCCCGTGGCAAGTCTTGCACACGATAACATGGATGGCGTTCTATTGAACCACGTTTGAGAGTCTATACAATCCGGACTAGATGTGACTACGCACCAGAAATTGTCCAATCGGAGTGTATGTCGCGACTTATGAGATTCCTACAGCGTCGGAAACCCTTGCGAGGGGTGCCAGGTACTGTAGCCTGTAGCCTCGCTTATACCGTCATTTCAAGCAGACTTTTGGAACGTGGTTGAACGTACAAGACGGCTTGAAGACGCGTTGGGAGAAGGAACGAAATTACAGCTCCGACTGAATCCTCCAGGATCCGGATTTCGCCGTGCTTTCGATCTGTCCCTGGACCCTCATGGACCCATGTCGAATGTTCACAAAAGATAAGGACCTCTGCTGATGTACATGGATTTTGAATCTAACGATAGGAGTCGCCTTCGGTCTCTCTGTGTTCCTAGTATATTCCGCTTCTAGTGCGGAATGGGGCAGGTCTTTCCTTCAAGTCCTTCCTCTGGCTCGATTCTCTCCACCTTTTCTCCGACTTCCAGAACATCGGATAGCTCTTCCAAACCATTCTCAATCAACTGCCTAAACATGGAGTCTGGTTCCCAGAAGGTCTCGACAGTGACAATCTGGAACTTGTCGTTGACCTCGGCGGTGGTCATTCCAAACACCTCGATTAGCTTTCCAGTCGCCTTCGCTCTGACTGATCTGCCCGAGCTCAACTTGGCGCGGTAGTTGCCGCTCATGACACCTATAACCTGTGAGGTTACATGGAATAAAATTTTTGGCAATACCGCTCACCCCAGTGCCTCCATTTAATCGCAACCTTGGGTGGCCCACCGATCAACTCCAAAATCTCCCAATTGAAGGTCTTCATAGCTCCCTTGAACAGCTTGTGGCTCGCATGGAAATCCATATTCTTCGTCTCATACACCCCTTGTACTCCGTTCTCGCCGATCAGAGCGTTATACGTTCCCAACCGCAGCATGTCCTCTGCACCCGACGCAGGGCCGCCGTTCAGCCTGAACTCATACTTGTCTTGGGAGATGGTGCGCCATTCCTTTGCGTCGACTTTGAAAGACGCTTCCTTCTCCCAGTTCTTTACAAGGTTTTGGATGAGGAGCTCAAGCGAGCCGTCGGGCCAGTTCGTGGACTTGGTTTCGTTGAAGACCTTGTTGGTGTTGGAGTAGTCGGGGCGAATGTTGTAGCGCCATTTCGCCTCTGTTCGTAGGTTGGAGTATGAGCATCGACAACATGCTACTATGACCGTAAAGGAGGTAGAACTGACCGTCTTGCAGAACTGCGTCAGGGTTTAGGAGGAAGTCGGGGAAGGACATAACTCGCTGCGGATATGATAACGCGAGCCGTATATATATGAACCTCTCTTCCTCGCTATCTCCCTCTCAGTGATCAGCGCTCACTGATACAGCGCTGGCCATGTCAGGGGACTAACCCTGCTTCCCTATCTTCTCGTCAACTGTGATGCCCCTTTCGGTCTGAACAAGGTGATGGAATTCATTCAGAAGTCATACTCGTTGGGCCTCCGTCGGTCTAGATGCGCGACAAGAGGCCGCGTTTCATATCGTCTGGAACTGGTGTGAACTTCTTGTCCGTTTCTTATAGTTTTGATAGGTCTGAGAAGGGCATTTCCTGTGACTCGCGAGTAACATCGACTTTGTCATCCTTTATCCCATTCTAGATGTGCAACCAGGTACATGTCACACGAAATGCCCCATTCTACTATACATACTGTCCATCTATGCCTGCCACCTCATTGGCTTCCCGAGGTACATTTCAGCGAACCACAGTACCAGTATTTGGCGGAGTTTCTGTCACATCCGCATATGTTCCTGGCCGACAGTGCGCACAGAAGTCGCTCTCAGTGAGGGCGCCTGAGGGAGGAGAATCAACATATATCGGCCATTGATGATCATGAAATTGAACAAAAAGTGTATTAAACATGGCCACCTCTGTGCAGTGAAGGTTAAGCCCCACGGAACTCCGCAATACCCCCACCAGCCCTAGTTTAGCTTTGAACCTGGACAATGAGTTATGATAGGCGCCCGTGGGTTACATAAGCTTTCAACACGTGCCCTTCCAGCCGTTTTCCAGTCGAGTCGCGCGCCCGACGCGCTTTCTCCACGTACCATCTGGTTCCGATTTCTCCTGGATGATTCCCCGCCCAGCTTCAACGCCTCTTCATGCACGAACCGCTTTCGAACTGGAATGGTAGTCAGGACCCTCTGGCTCAGGAAAACGCAGAAAATAAGCCTCCAAACACCGGTGATGCCAACGCGGCTGGAATGACTCCGAAGGGAGGGGAGGAAGCACTGCAGGGGAAGTTTGCATTCGGGGAGAATGTCCTCTTGACGCCGTCAAAGATAACCGTGAGCTCTATCTCCCCGCAGACGAGGGGCCTGCTGGTTGAACACTGGCGTTCCAGACCGAGCAAGCTGCAAGGCAAATTAGTCCGGAAGACGACGACACTAGTACGAGCATATCCCAGAACAGCCTGTTCGACGAAGATATCCATAAGGTAGAATCTATGGCATGCTTGTATACCGCAGCTCACATGTTATGGAACAGAAGTCTTCCTCTCCCATGTCAAGACATATCCCATCGCCCTCGACAATGGCCAGAAAACGCCCTCGAAGCGAATCCGACGCAATATCTGAACGAGCCAGNGNAGTTGCNGTNGNATCTNCNAAAGNCANNCACGTATATTCAANTNCNNGGAANGCTGCAGANCCTCANGCGGAGGNTTCTGTGTACAGCGAAGACGCNGAAGGAGNAGTGGAGGATGAGGGNATAGAGGNCATCGATCTAACGGTGAGCGATAGATTNTATATTGATNCAGTCTCGANATTNATGAAATNAATAGCAGGAGACTNNNNCAAAGNCNNTACCTAGAGGGAANTCCANGTCGTCTGCTTCATCCCCACTTCATCCAGCNGCCTCCCTCTTTACACCTCCCCCGCCGAAACCNTCTGANCGCAGGCANNTCATGGCTTACATTGCNGTACCNCCGCTNCCNANNGGGAAGCGTAAGAAGGACTACAAACCCTANCACCTTGCACGACGAAGCCAAGTGGCAAGTTCTGGGTNTAAACCTCCTGCTTCAAAAAGGACGGCTCCCAAACCCCCTGCACANCAGCCATCTCATGTCAGGCGAACTGTGTCAAAGCTTGCAGCTCCAAAGTTGGCCCCTAGANCCGGTTCTAATNTACAAACTGAGCTTGCCGACGCGCTGAACCGGTCCTATCAAGCGAACCAATCCTTTATGAGCCAGGATACAGGACGTCAGCCAGCAAAAAAGAGGAAGAAACTGAAGGTTCTCGNCCAAGAGACCGTACGCGATGACCCCATNGTTGTACNCAGCGCCTCCGACTCGGATNTCCCACTGTCCCAGCTGGCCAAGAAGCGCAGAACCGGAGACCACGTTGTAACTNNCTCTCAGCAGAAGCCGCATCCTATCCCAGGACCTTCTCGAGAACGCGCCGTTTCAAACNACGTAGCACCTCTTGGACCACNACCTCCTCGGCAATGGGTGCAGGCTCATNCTGGGGATGCTGTCGGCCTCCTTGAGGTGCCTTTNGACGGCTCGACAAGCTATGACATCTGGATGAACGCGAGAGCCTTACTNNCTTCCTCGCCAGTTGACATCGACGACCAAGTCCNNCGGCTCGCGTCGAACCGTGTTCCCGTCCCTTATCCCAGAGANCCTCCTTGGACCAANGAAGCCATCCGCCAGATGCAGGACAGTGATGATGAGTATTCGCTTGGNGGTCATGAGTCCGACGACGAAGATAACGACGANTACGAGCTCGAGACCACCGATCNTGGGAGTGCAGCCGAAGAANTTGACTTNGAGAGTGAGGAGTCGTTCGGGATCGACTGGGTGCCCTCCCCTTCTAAGCCATCACCCGCAAAGTGGCAGGCTNCTCCTCCAGCTGAAGNNGNTTTACATGCCCNTTCGAATGGAACTTCTGCGTTGAGCCCTTTGCCGANCAAAGACCGAGGACTCTNGCCNCCTTCTGTGCACAAACGCCCNGCCTNNCTTAGCCCATCCGACCTCATCAACGACTCTCCANTNTTCCCTTCNCAGAAGGCTCTGGGCAAGAGGAGGGCCGAATACCNGCCGTCGCCAGTACATNCNGCGTCTAGCTGGAGAGGACGACGATCGCANTCACCCGACGGAATGATTGTTGGAAACAATGCCCTTCTGTANCACCNAGCCTCGCCTANNGGACAANNCGGCCNCCCTCGTACNATCTTCCGNCGNANCCAAGCNACGGATGTGTTATTGTCGTCTGTAACCACACTCAACTCTCCCCAGACACACCTCNGATACNTGAATGGNATNGACGANGNNGCGGAAGATCATTCACCCCCGTACAGTAANACNGTTATCACGAGCCAAGACTCGTCACTNACGACGATGGATAGCCCATGGGATTCCGCGTTCGGAGTGAANGACCAGTTCCAGCATACTACGATCAATCCTTTGCTATTGCGGAACGCGGACGAGTTNNTNGTTGAGNNTGGAGCTGCNTTGGGTTACGAAGNCTTNGGGAAGGGTGGNGGAGAATGGGNCCTTANNTATCCAGACNATGAGCANGANATGCCGNCTCAAGNAGCNGANGCAGCNAAANCGTCTCCCTCTCCNTCNGAGNCTNCTCNCAGCNCGTCNCGGTCACCNANTCCGTCCACAANTCNGAAGAAAACAGGAGCGACNNTCAACAAGACCGCAGNCATCGACGTTCCNGCTCCATCGATGCGGAAGGAGCGCNCGACGCCTCCTACNGAACCAGACATCTTCGCCGACATCCCACCCTATAANTCAGACTCTGACGANGCNGATTGGGAAGGGAGCGATGCNGGAGGTGGTGGGGGCANCTTGGGNCGTGGAAANCGAAAGAANACGAAGANGAAGAGGGTCGATTTCGATTGGCANAANGGACCGGAGGATNCAGGTGGNCTCTCAGACTCGGCGGCCACGTTTGCTGAAGAGGAGAGGAAGAAGGCCGCGACGACGAAGAAGACTGGCCCGCCGAGNNATGCTACCANNCTGGCTATCGGGCCTCCNCGTGGCCGCTACACCGNTATGTGGGCGNAGGGAAACGTTGAGGAGTACTGCCACCANTGCCGGNACAAGTCCAACTTACTCAAGATGTCTTGTGCGACTTGCAATCTGAAGTATTGCAATAGGTGTATCGACGTTCGGTAAGCTTCACTCCTGGCGTCTTTCTCATTGCGTGCTGCTGANGCATAACTTTGTGCAGTTATCCCGACATTACNTTTGCCAAGCAGTTCCCAGTAGTACACCCTTGTCCAAAGTGTACCGACGCCTGCAACTGTACTGCCTGCTGTAAAAGGCGNGGGGAAACGTATGTCTCGTCTGCCAGACCGCCGAAAGCCGATGTCCCCGAGTCTACAGAGTTGNAAGCGCCATTACCAGCTCGACGACCGAAANGGCCCCCAAAACCAACTGCCCGGAGTTNATCCTCGAAGAGCGTCCCTCAAACAATCCAAACNAGCATCGTGGTTACNTCAAATGACGACCTCGCCTTTATGGGNCCCTTCTATGCCCTCGATGGGTCGAAAATGCAGGTCCGCGTAGCAGCAGATCATGTTGAGCTGGAAGAAGATATCNCTGAGATGNCAAATCTCCTAGCCCTTGGCCCGGCGGAGCCATCTGCAACAGACCCGTTCGAGCCGAAGCGCGTCTTTATTGGCCGAGTGCAGCGGTCTTGGGGATTCNGCGCNAACCCTCGTATATCTGACATNGAAGCTCTTCGCNACAGCGAGGCCTCAGAATCAGACTCACAAGGCCTCCGACAAGGCGGAGCGAGAACTGCATCACGACCGAAGACGAGGTTGTATATCGGCAAGAAGCCCAGGCCACCAGCACCTCGCCCCGTNTTGGCGATTCCACAACCTGAGGATGAAGAGGAGAGTGGGGAAGAAAAGGTGGCTGAAGAGGGTATNCTCCAGCTGGATGGGCTTGACGACATCTTCACGTCCCCACTCACTTCTTTGCCGGAAACCGAGACTGAGGGGAGTGGGGATGCAGAAGGAGATGATGGTGAGTACGTCGACCTCAAACTGACACTGATCTTGCTAATCTTTGGTTCCTCAGGCAAGAGCTATTCCCCCGAAAGTCTTGAAGACCATGATATCGCCCGTGCCATTGAGTTCACCTTGCAAGAGGTGCTTTCCCGGACGTCTGCCGAACCGATCACCCCCAGTATCGGCTTAGCGACATCTCGCTGTCTTCTGGTAACAAATCTTTATATCTTGTGTGGATTCATTTGAGTGAGTATCGCTTTNNNNTCTCGTTGGAAGGTACTTTTGGTTTCTTCTGGTCGCCTGGGCTTATAGGCCAAGGATTCTGCACGCTCGCCGTTTAGTATATTCCACTCAATTTCTATGTTTCTCAACCCTCCATCGGTTTCTAAAGACTTCTCTCTTTCTCTCTCTTTGTCTACCGTCACCATACATCTTCTTCACTGCACATTCACTTCCGCGTATCTTGCCATTGCATATGCTGGGCTGGACAACCTCTTGACTCTAGATAGTAACAATCTATCCCATTCAACCCGCTTCTCTTCGTCGGGCCTCATATCATTGTCTTCTCGAACGGGGGATTCCTAATCCGAAAGACCGATGACGCTATCTCGACGTTGGAGAGCTCACTTGGCTGTTGTCGCTTACTTTCCCCTTAGCCATCACCATCGTCGAGATGCAAGGAATCAAGGCACTAATTTTCGATGTTTTTGGCACCACCGTCGATTGGCGTACCACCGTCGAGGCGGAGCTCAAGGCATTAGGGGCTAAACACGGGATCGAGGCGGACTGGGCCAGATTCGCGCAGGAGTGGAGGACTTCGTACATGAACGACACGTCGGTGCAAGGTCAATCTTAGCCTGTAGTAACTGAAATTATTCCGCTTACTTTTCAGGAGAAAAGTCGCAGAGGGGGGTGAAGGACCGAATAACGTCGATGTCATGCATCGACAGAACCTGGATCAAATGCTTGCGTCGCCGGAATGGTCATCTATCGGCACCCACTGGTCTGAAGAGGAAAGAACCAACCTAAACCTCGTCTGGCATCGCCTGAAAGGGTGGGCGGATTCCGTAGAAGGTTTGCGAGCGCTGAAGAAGAAGTACATCGTTGTGTCGTTGTCGAATGGGAACATGAGGTTGCTCATCGACATGGCCAAATATGCTGACCTTCCCTGGGATGCTATTTTCTCTGGAGAGTTGTACCAGACGTATAAGCCGTAGGTTACCGCTCGAACTCATACCAGATTAGAGTCCTTTACTGATCTCCATTCCAAGCAATCCAAAGGCGTACTTGAGCACAATCCATTACCTAAATCTCAAGCCAGGAGAGGTCGCGATGGTGGCTGCACATATCTTTGACCTGCGCGGCGCTGCCAGTGTCGGACTGCGCACTGTATACATTCCAAGACCTCAGGAGGAAGCAGACTTACATCCAGAAAAGATCAAGACCAAGGAGGAGGGAGGCGAAGTTGACTTGATCGTGCGTTCCATCACGGAATTGGCAGACGTTCTGGACAAGCAATGAAACGAACGTAGTCAATTGGATTACTATTCCGATACATTTAATAGTTCTATACATCGATGATTGCAACTTGTATAATGATAGCAGGCCCAGGATCATGCACTTACGACAGAGGTAGGGTAATAATCGAGATATCCGAGGGGTATACGCACTGATGATTGCTGTACAAAGAAAAAAGGAGCGTGGATTAGTTTTCGATTTATTCGAGGGAAGAGGTGGCTTCGGCGAGCAAAGAGAGAGCCTTCTGGGATCGTGGCTTCAACCTGCACTTATATTCAGGCGGGAAGCTGAAAGGCAAATCGAAATCAGCCACCAGGACGTGAAGTAAAGTGGGCTGAGCTCACCTAATGACACCATCCGTGAAGACTAACTCAGGGAAGATGGGTTTGCCGCTCTCGTCCAATTCAGGGAGGACGTCGCAAGTGGCGAAGGTGGTAGCCATGATGGAGAAGATGGTTCCCTCCGCGAAGTGCATGCCAGGGCAAGTCCTACGGCCAAAGCCAAACACCAGGTCGTGCACCTGCCTCATGTCGGTATCAGAGTTGCCGAAGCGTTCAGGCTTGAAGGTCATCGGCTCATCGTAGATTTCGGGGTCGTGGGTCATGTACCTATGGTAGTTGTGGGCTCAATCATCCCGGCTACATTTCTCAAGACCAGGGTAGGACTTACCAAATGTTTGGCATGACGATGGCACCTGCAGGGATGTGGTAACCCTCGTAGAAATCGTCCCGAGTAACCGAATGAGGGATGCCTGCATGAGAAAGATGAAAGGTTAGTGCTGGCTACCAGATATAACTCGGCGGAGTAACTGACCCAGAGGTACAGGAGGGTGCCACCGGAGGACCTCTGCCATGATGCTGCGAATGTACGGCAGCGAGCTTCGATCTGTAATTGCAGGGAGTCTGTCGGTGCCCACAACGGAGTCGATCTCAGCCTGAGCCTTCTTTTGAATTTCCGGGTTCATGATCATTGCGAGGTAGAAGGTGAGTGTTGTGGATGCGCTCTACGGCCATCGTCAGCACAGGAACTCGGGAAACGATGACAGATAGAGGTTACTTACGGTATCTAATCCCGCACCAACAGAGCTGATTGCAGCCCATCGCAAAGTCTCCTCTTGCTCAGGCGCAAGGGGCCCGCCAGCCTCGGAGAAGGTAGTACCGCAAAGATTTGGCATCAGGGCTTCTCCTGTGACCTGCAAATTGGCTGTTACGATTTCGTCAAGCTTTGACGCGTTCAGGGAGACGTACCATGTGTTTCTTGACCCACTCGTAAGGCGCGGTCGCGGCGTTATTCAAGATCGCCTTCATTTCCTTCGCCTCGCGCTTGAAGCCAGCACCAGGGAACCATTCAGGCACATGCTTGACTAGAGTTAAGGCGGCGGTCAGAATGCGGAGATAACATGGCAAAGACGAGTTGCGACGCACGGGGAGAGAAGAAGTCGACAAGGTAATTTCCGAGCTTCCCTGCCTTGGTGAAGTTTTCAAGGGAGACGAGTGCGTTGACCAGGAATTCATCGTCCGCAGACTTGACAGTGTATCCGTACAGGATTCGTTGGATGATGATACCCAGTCGTCTTTTAATCTCGGTAAGCAATTGAGCCACAATATTAATGAAGCGGTGGACGGACAGCTGGATTTGTTCCCGGGACTTCTCTGGGTGCTGAAGCAGTGACTTTATCAAGAGCCGGGACTGCTGCTCCTGGAGAGGCCAATACCGGGGAATGGAGCTTGACGTGCTGAATTCCTGAGCGATAATCTTACGCTGCCTCTTCCAGGGCTCGTCGTACTTCATGAGAGTGATAGACTTATTGAACTCGCAACTAAAGACGCAGTCAGTTTCAGCCTTCTTCGCCCCGCTTCAGACAATGTTGAGCACGTACAGTTCTCCCGCGAAAGCCTGTCGATAATATGTCAGGGCCATGTAATATCGGAGAGAGAGACGATGACGCTTACAAAATGAGGTCTGTCAGAGTAAGCACCGGATCGCCTGTCCAACAGATCTCTGGCGACCTTTTGAGAGTTGACAGCGACGATATGGTATCCCAAGAGGTCCAATTGGATGAGGTCACCTGAAATCAATGGCGGTTTAGTCGGATTCCATTAATGACAATAGTCACGCTCACCGTATTTCTGCTTCCAGCTGGCGAGCTTGAGCCATCCGTGGCTCTGTGGCATGTCCATAGCGTTACCGAGAAGGGGAAGAGGTTTTGGTCCTGGTACCCTAGCGTGGCCCTTTCGTCGAGTACGCGCCTTCATCTCACTGCCGATATACCACACTACGGCGGACGCCAGCGCCGCAAATGCGATGGAGAAGTAGGAGACTTCCCTCATCCTCTCGGCGGCATGTTCAACGAGTGGTGTAGTGGGCATTTTGTGCCGGAAAGGTGGGAGGGGTGAATGAAGGAGGGACGGGAGGGACTTTCGGCTCAGGGCTTAGCGCCTCTTGGATTATAAGGCCTCCTGCCATCAGGAACCTCAAGAAGGGTTCGCGTAATCTGGGGTGGGTGCAGACGTTGGTCGCTGTCAAACCATTCTGGATCAGGGTGGACCTGATGTTGGCTAGATCTGTCGTAAAGCGCCCACCCGTTCACATGTTCGTCCCTAATGCGGAGATCAGCATGTCAAGAACCATTCAAAACCAATTCAGAAAACTTGAGCGCCGGTATGCACACATACCTCTCCCCTCCGTTTGCGGTATCACAGCCAAATTCGGTTAGGAAAGCTCATCGGGATGGCCTCCCGTACATTATCTAGAGGTCTTGAACCGATGGAAATAGGCAGAAGTATCCCTTTCTCTTGGGCGCTGGGAAAGGTGCGTCCGAACGGGGGTTTACATCCACTGCCTGATATCTCGGTGGTTTCTTGTTCGCACTTCTTCTGATGCGAAGTGTTCAAGTGGATTCCGGATCAGCTGTGCAGAAAATTGACTTACCTCGAGGCATGCTGTAACCCTCCAGTAAGAAGAGTTGGATGAGAAGAACGAGGCTCTGTTGCCAGCGAACTCGCTCCGAACTACTTCGGGCTGGAGACGTCCAGAATAAGTGAAATGAAATCCAATGATAACCTCCGGTTTTCCCAGCTGACATACAACGTGTTCAGTAAAACCGCTCCTGCCGTTTGGTGCAGGCCCGAATGCAAGCATGAGCTCCATAACGGAGCAACATGCTTCGGAAGTAGCCTGTTTCCTACGACCCAACCGAGACATCATGCAACGGGACTGCTGGTGGAAATCCTAGCGCGGGTGGTGATAGCAGAAGGTCAGCAGTCTCAAAGCGTTCACGGTCGTCGATCGCGAGAGGCATTGTAAGCGCCCATCAGCATCACCGCTGGCCGCCGATTTGTTTTGACCTCTGGACGAGACCAAACAGACCTGGCCGCAAGCGGTTCACTAAGGGCCTGATCACCCGTAGCAATGCGTAGCATGTCATTTACCTTCACGCACATGTAGTGCTGCAGGAGATAGTGGTGACTCAGGAACACCTCTGCGAGCTGGACGTCCCGCTTTATGAAGTCGAAATGAAATCTTGCCAACCAGCGGGTAGATGCAGATAATAGTTCAGGCACCTCCGCAGGGCGATACGAATTCTTGTAAGTCTCGTTTGCTGAGCTTGACCTTTTGAGCTTGACGTTCATGGACCAGGGTAATTGCAGGAGAACTTCCGGTCGTTCTAAAAGCGTGAAGAACGGGACCGCTCTGTCACCGTGATAAGCACAGATCCGGAATGGGTGCAGGTGAAGGGAACCATTCCTCTTACCCCTTACCGTGATCAGCGTACGAACCTCGCATCGAACATGAACAGGGTCTACACCAATGTCCATTCCGACGATCCATTCAGGCTTCCTGTCCCGAGGCGTGTGTTGGTCGTTGGTGGGGGACCTGCAGGATTAGTTACACTGCGAAACCTTGTCGAACGAGGGACGTTCGATACGGTTCAGCTTGTTGAGCGGAGAGACGACGTAGGCGGTGTCTGGTGAGCAGGTCCGGACCGCGAAGCCTGAGCGGATACTGACGCATTCTGTAGGTACCTGGAAGGCGACCCCAGATCGGAGGACCGCAAGCCGCGTTGGCCATCAGCAGCCTACAAAGGCCTGGTCGGAAATGTCCTGCCAGAATTTCTCTCGTTCAGTGGTAATCCATTCCCCCGTCCAGCGACCACAGAAGAAGGGCAGCCATTTGCCAATATCGGCGAGACTTTTGCCTATCTGAAGGCTTTTGCCAGCCCTTACTTGCAGTCTGGACAAATCAGGTTGAACACCGAGGTAGTTACCGTTGAAGAGAGGCCATGGGGTGAGGGCTGGAAGGTGTCCATGCGTGACTGGAGCGACGAAGGAAAGGAGATCGAGGAGATTTGGGATGCCGTAGTAGTCGCAGTCCACTGGCACGACAACGCTGAATGGCCCTCGACTCCTGGTCTAGGCGAGCTTCGTCAACTCGGCCTCGCGAAGCATGCCAAGGTGTGGAGAGGTCCACAAGGTTACGAGTGAGTCTGTTGTTATGTTTACGAGACGGGGAACTAAGCGGTGTCTTGTTGTTAACTCCAGGTCGTCGGACGACGTTGCTGTGCTCGTCTGTCTGGATGCTTTCTCCATGATTTTTCCAAGTCCCACTTTCCTTGAGTGAACTTTCAAGGATTTTTCATTTGTTTTTCATAGGTACAATTTTCCACGCCCTCCTCCATTGCGCCCCAGTGTGCAGCAGAACGACATACGTTCACGCTGCACACCAGGGCAAGGAGGAAGGCCAGCTCGACGCCGTCTACGAGACAGCACGCCCTCGGCTGGCCGAGACGACATCGAGCCCTACTACGGACAGTGGATTGACTACTGACTACGGAGGGGCATAGATGGGGGATGCTACTGGGTCAACAAATGTGTGTGGGCTTTTATATGTAGAGGGTGGTGAGCTGGCACTGCGGTGGTGCCATTTCACTAGCGTGTTTCTTTTCCGCTTCCTCGCTTCCGGTGTCTGGTGCGTAATTCCTCTGCCTCGACACCCCTGCCTCTCCTATCAGCCTCTCCCTCAAAGCAGAATGCTGAGCACAAGTGCCAGCCGTGTTCAGCATTTTCCTTTGAGCAAGGTGCTGATATCCGAGGGGGACTTGACTGCTGACACTCCTCCAGGGGCAGCTATTCCTCTGCCATGTCCGGCAGCTTTCCCTGATGAGTACCAGCCTGAGAGAAACTTCCCTCCTCGCTTCCGGAATATATTACTGACACGAACCTACCTAGGTTGCCATAATCAACCCGGCTTAGTAGAGGACGTTAGAGGTGAGGAGGGTAGGTAGTTTGTACATACAATGATTACTGCCTCGCGTTAATGGATAAAATGTTTTTCACAAGTCGGCGCGAAGCTCGACGGAGTCACTCCCCTTCTCCGCGGACCGCCCTTCACAAGGGTCCCTGCCTCGTGTACCGAAATGACGGAAGTATGTGGGTGCGTGTTTTCGAAATTCCGCGAGAAGCCCAGCCGCTTCTGACTTACCCGCTTTTCATATTCCCAATTGGGTACAGCCGAATCTTTCTCCCAAACGCCCACCATGCTCAACGCCCTCACAGGTCCACAGACGTTCAGGAAAGTAAGTCTCCGCCTTCAATTCCAGGTTATGCTGGTTCCTCGGATATTTGCTTATCCATCCACCTTTCAACCGCTCTCGTAGGTCCAGGCGGTGTCTAGGACGTCTCGCGCTCAATCTACCTCGGGCAAGTTCCGGTTTCCATGGCCAAAGTCTGCAGTCCTCGAAGTTCCGCTTTTGAGACTCGCGCTAGGACATGGGGATGTCTCCCCATTGCTCAATATCCCCAGTTCGGTGTGTCACCATTCCCTCTCGTCTCGTCTCACAAAAGTATTGAAATTCAGATTTAGGCACTTCGACATCGACCCTCGCGGCACCTCTCCTCTGAATATGACGGCCGAATAGCACCAACCATGCACCCCCTTTCAGAGATCCTCAGGCTCAGCCATATACCTCTCCCCGGAAACATTTCTGTATAGTCAAAGCCTTCCCGGACTCCGTTCACGGTGTACGGACATCACGGCAACGTCTTGACCGCCGTGAACATTTACTTCCTCCCTTCCTTCGCTACCATAGGGCTCCTATCCGAGTTTCCGCATCCCGTAAGCCACTCAACCAAGTTCCTCCCGTAACGTCGCTCACCCGATCCATTTCTATAGTTACTTTGTCATTTTCGCAGATTCTCTCCCAAAGGGACTTCGTCCTCCTCTAGTCTTGGTTCTTTCCCAAGTATCTCCACCTGATCTTCAATTCCTTGGGCTGAACAGACCATCAAGCTCACCTTCTGAATACACCCTGCCCAGTAGGTCTGCGAAACCCTTCCTCTCGGACACCCTCTCACCGGAAACATTTCTATAGTGTCTCAAGTTTGCCATTCCTCCACTTGTGTGCCATCGGTACGTCAGCTGCAGTAGCACATGTTATATAATCTGACGCCCCTTTCAGATACAATTTTCATTTCCGCAAGCGAGCCTTGCGTGGGTAAGTACATCCATCCCCATTTCCAATTACCGCGTGCTGACGAGCGCTTACCAGGAAATAGCTTCCCTCAACCCATTCGCGCGACCTATTTGGGGTCAAGAACTGCTTTGCGATAGTCACTTTGTCGACTCGCAGCTAGCACCAAACATACAGGGGTAGATCCTGTATCCAAGACGATTCTATTTGGTTTTCGGGACGCTTTGATGTTATTGAAGCAATTAAGCGCCCGTGACGCGTTTGGAGAACACAAGCGAAATGGTGCAATGGCGCAGACCCGTGGATAAGACACTGTCGGTGGCCCTGCCATGCGGGTTCCGCAGGCTGAGTGGAGCGCTTGGAGAAGTTCAAGGGGAGCCGCGGACAACATGGCATCCACATCTCGAGCGAGTTTCAAATCCGGTGCATGTGCTCGTCAAACTGATGAATATCCCAAGCCCCATAGTCTTGGCCTGTATGTCACCACATGTCACGTACTTGTAGCCACCACACACATTCCAATGTCCATGGCGCCCGCACCTTATTCGATGTATTTACGTGAATTCCGAGAGCAGAACGGCTCGCTTAGGCGAGATGTCAGAAATACGCGTGATTGAAATAGCTTTCCCGCTCCTCGTATCAAAGTCCTATCTGTCTGGACAAGACAAAAGAAATGGAGACTTCCTGTGGCAACCTAGGCTCAACGACGACGCACTGACAGTTGCCCGATTCAGGAATTCCAAGTTGGAGGACTTTGGGTTTCTCGCACTGTAAAAGGTCAAGGGCAGGCCACGCAACCGTCTGGAGCTCAAAGCCAAAGTTCTGACGCAGCGTAGATGCCCTTAGGAATTGTGATAACTTACCAATTGAAGAGGCAAGTCATTCACGGCTCGGGAACCTGGAGGTGGCGTAGGAGACACCTTCTCCTCCCGGACTGTTTCGCCTGGAACAGGGCGATATCTCGCCTCAAAGATCTGTGAAGAGAACATTCCAGTTCCGTAAGGATTCCGGCTAACATCCTCTGACAGCTGTCAGTGTCATTTGTTGAGGGGTAAAGCGGTGAAGAAGCTTGGGAGGCTGTCGGAACCTCCTGAGGCTCGATTTACACATTGCCGCGTAAATCCTGGAATAATGGGGAAGATCGGAGGTCTCCGTACCACTGGAGACTAGAGCTATGCCGCCCTTCAAGAGCACCAGGACGTCCGATCTTGTCTGGATGGTCAATACGAGTCGCGATCTTCGATGAGACGAACCCACGAGCTTGGGCGCTTAATCTCGCAACGCGCACATATCCAGGAATTTGGGCAAGATGAACTCCCTAAAACAGAGGGAACTGTGCATAGGGGTATACCTCTACCACGTACACCCATCCTCCGAGCTGTCCGGCCCTCACACGAACAGCACGGAGGATGTCACCCAACCCTCTCCCGCTCACCCCATTCGTCCCAAATGAACAAATGAACAAGATAAACGCACTCCAACGCTTCTCCTCGGGCTTGGCATCTCTTGTAACTGCCATCAGAGCACTAGCTGATGCCCGGGTTCGCACACTAGCGCAGAAACCTAGCAGATATCGAGGGCGGGAGGGGAGTTCGGGGCGAAATAGTGCAAATGGCACCAGGAAAAGCACGTAAAGACCCTCGGAAGCCCGGATACGATATTCGTGTTGTTCGGTTCGTATTTTCTGAGTGTCGGAAGCTCGGATCGAGAGTAGGGAGCAGGGAAGTCCGAGAAGGTATAAAGGGCGGGTGGGTTTGCTGCTTGTTCTCCATCATCCCCACCTCCCTTTCCTCCTCCTCTTCTCTCTTTCACCCGCTTCTACTCCCACTTCTCCATCTCTCGTCGCTTTCTGCATCGCCTTTCTTTCCGCTGCCCATGCTGCTTCCTTGCCCTCCCAACGTCGTCGACCTCGACGAGCTCTGGTACGTCACTGGTCGCTATTCGCACTGTTACTGATGCCATTACATTTCGGCACTATCAACACTCACCACTGTACTTAGTGCTTGGTCTTGCTACATCGCCGGCTTGCTCCCGCTTCACGCTGTGCTATGGAATACCGGGGTGCACTTGGTGAGTTAATCCACTCATTTTCACAATCCCAAGCTAACTTACCCAATTCGCAACCACAGGACTACTTCAATGATATAAGCCGTTCTCTGACCGCGCCCTAGCGGTTCTATTCCACAAATTCAGGGTCCAACACTCCAGTAGATGGTTAGTGGGGATTCTATGGTAAACGGTAAGCTTTTCCCAAGTTCTGAGAGCACACTTATTTATTGACATACCTCTTGTCTCCTTTACACCATCCTCACGATCCACGCGGCGTTCCTCAAACCCATTCACCACGTCTGTGGAAGTAGTAAGTGACCCTCTCTTGCCCTCGAGCAGGTATAAGCCAGGATGCGAACGGCTTCTGCAGGTGAGTAAGTCTACGAAATCGCTTGACTTGCAGTCACTTGCTCGTGCAGCTAACCTTCAAAATAGCATCCACTACGCCTTCATGATCAACAATGACCGTCCAATCTCAACTCCTCTTCATCAGCTTCCGCTCTTCAAGTGTCGTCCCGTGGTTCAACGAATGGTATGTCTGAATCTTCGTTGTCGGACATGCCGCCATTCATACAGACTACCGTTGCCCCCTCACAACCCACGCTCCATGGAAATAGGTCAATTCTATCCATGGTTAGCAACCCGTTACTTCCGTCGAGCAAGCTTAGGCTGACCTTCTGTTTCGATTGAATAGCGGCCAGGCGAAATCGGAGTAGATCCTGCAGATGAGTGAGCTCACAATATTCCTTGACCTGTTGCTAATATAACTCACCTTCAAACAGTGCGCCTTCACGATCCACAATGACCTCCCAATGATCAATCTCTGCTAGTCTCCTCTGGCTCTGGCCCTCCTGTCGCAAAGCAACTTGCCCGTCTAAACGAAGGGTAAGTCTATCATCCAACGTCGTACATACCGCTGCTCATCTATCCCTATCCCCATGCAGTATATCAGAAGAAACCAGTTTATTGCGAAGAGGTAAGTATACAGGTCCTATTCAAACGACGAAGATTTCGTTGGAATATTGGGAAGGGATGTAGTCGACCTCGCAGGGCGAGGCTCGTTGAACACTGGTGGGATATCTTGGGACACTAGCATGGGGTTAGCCTTCGAAAGGCTACGACGCGAGCGAATGAATGTGAGTACCCGCTCATTCAAAGGTTTATTCATTCAACTTACCTCAAGTCATGCCGGAACAGGTCTTCTGTACGCCTGTGTTGACCATACAGCACCCCAAAGCAAACCTCTCGCTATAAAACACAGTCAGGAATTACTTTGTTATTCATGAAGCTTGCCCTGTAGCCGACCTTTGTTCACGGAGAACGTTCCCCGCCCATGTGCCGTCGGCCCTGCGGCTCCAGCCCTCAATCCTCCGTTGCCCTGGGTTTGGTAAGTCTTGCTGTTGCTCTGAATCGCGCTCCGCTTGTGTCCCGACCGTTCCTCAATTTGCGGGAGACCTGGGGCTCGGATCCAAGGGCGTGAAGATGACGGCGGGGGTTCTGGACAGCGAGGGGAAGGTAAGCAAGCAATTACACATGAATCTGAAAGCTTACGACTCGCCTATTCGTGTCGTACATGTATTCGACAGGCTTCGATCCATATCCCCTCCTGCTTCCATCGTCTTCTCTCCCTGTACCCTCCACCCATCTGTCTCGTCTGCCATCTGTGTGTGCGTGCAGGTAAGCTCGTCGTCAGCTCATACACAGCGCGAAACATGTACTGACATTGCGGTAGCCGCATCATTGGAGTTCAGAACGCTCGAAGTGAATACAAAGCTAGAACGGAAGGTAAGTATCGACTACTCAATCTAGTGGATCAAGAACCTACCTGCAGTGTCTGGTAGATCCAAATGACGACCTACGACATCTGAAGTAAGTATCGACTCGACTAGGGGTGGAGACAAATTGCTTACCTCGTTTTTACGAGGCTAGCCGATCAGATAAAAGAGTCGGTGCCTGGTGGACGAGCGCGCGTACATACGCGAATGCAACAAGCTTGAATCGATAGGTAAGGTGGCGATACGAAGGACCGAAACAACGTGATACTGACCAGTTAACTCGCAGTCCAACTGACTGCCGCGCCCGTCAGTCCCTTCATCCGTCCCCCCACAGCCTATGCACGCTGTGGTTTCGTGCTCCCCGTTTCCCCTCGCCTCTCATGCCCTCGCAAAGAGGGAGAGCCATCTGTTACAGATGGCCTTTCCCTAGCCTGTCGTCGGTGGCTGCGGTCTCTTGTGGCTTCGATGCCTGGGCGTCCTATTTGTGGGAAGACTACGGAATGCCGAAGGTAAGTACGATGGTCTACGAACGAATTATATCTTTACTTACATCTCATCCTCCCTCAGCGACAGGCAGCTGGTGCTCACGGCACTCCCTCGCTCCCTCTCTCGCAGCCTGTGACCATCCTTCTCGACGGCAAGCTCCAGCTTGGGGTGGGCCGCGTCGTGCTGGATGCTGGATGCCGGTTCTTCAGGTCTTCGCTGAGAGCTAGCAAAATCAAACAGTAAGCTTAACTCCTCCTTCACGGACAAGAATAGACTAAACTTTACTTACCTTCGCCCCCCAGACTGTATCGTCCCCAAACGACAATTACCCTGTTCGTATGACCCATCCTTCGTTGCGCAGGAGGTGCGCAGGAGTTGCTGGGTGGTGCTGAAGGGAGTGTCGTGGACCTGCTGGTCGTCCACCGGCTTGTCGATGCTCTGGGAAAGGCGGAACGAAGAGGTAAGTTTCATTTCAACGAGGCGAACGCACGAGAACTCACCCTGTACACAGCCCGCTCGTCTCTCTTTCATTCTCGTCGACGTCCCTCGCTCGTCGTCGACCCATCATCCCACTCGCTGACCCTACCCTCCACGCGTTCCCCCGTAGTCGTAATCGTCGACTTGACGGCTTGTCCCTACCCTCGTTCGGTGTCCAAATGGATCTGCGAGGCTGTTAGTAAGTCGTTTGCACTCCGTCCAAGGATGGACGATGCTTACCGGAGTCGTTTCAGCCAACGCAGACGAACGGCGATGGTGCGAAAGCCACGCGAGAGCTATAAACCCAAGGTAAGGTTCAACGATCTCATTTGAACGAATACTAACTCACCTATACCTCGTAGGACGGCACGCACGTCGGTTCAAGGACTAAAAGAGGAAGGGGTGGAGGTCGACGACGTCCTCTAGGTGCTCATCGTCGAAGACGGGCGGCGGATACACGGTGAACCTCGTGTAGTGACCGACGGACGAACCCGTCGTCAAACGAACGTCGAGCGACAAGGATGGCGAGGGTACGAGAGAGCAAAGAGAAAGAGGACTTACGAAGAAGTGAAGCTGGAGCACTCGGAGCTAGCAGGCACCTTAGGCTGGTACGGCATAGTCGAGATGGCACCAAGCTCCTCAGGGGGCTGCTTGTAGGTCATGACTTGGCCGTTCTCGGTGTATACACCGGGGAAGTCTTGGTTGTCGCCTGTGCGGGTGCGAGCGTAGCGAGCACGACCATGGGAGAGGGCGACGACGACGACGACGACGGACGACATAGCAAACGACGAGGGGCAAGGCGACGACGATGACGAGCACGGTCAATGAGGAAGGACGACGATGAAGGGATGGGATCATTAGCCAACGCTAACACCCGAAACGAGACGACTACGCACCCTTACAACTCTCAAACACCCCATCCTTCGCAGCGTTCGGAATGTTATAATCACATCCAATACGGTCAAAGACGTGCTCGCAGTAGTGAGCGGCGTTGGGTCCGGCTGGGTCGCAGGCTTTGAAGCAGAAGCGGCCTCCACCTGTCGAACGGAAGGGGAGGGATGGGGGGAGGGTTAGCGAGTTCGTCAAAGGAGGTGAGGGGGTAGGGGGAGGGAAGAGGGGGAACGTGTGGAGGACGACGACGGAACGAGGTGGGATGTGATGGAGTACGGAAGGTCGACGACGAAGACGGCGTCAAGGGAGGAGGGCTTAATGGGAGACGAGGGGTTACGTCGAAGAGGGGAGGGCAGCGGGGAGGAAAGGACGAGAGGGACAGGGAACCGACAACGAAAGAGAGAGACGAAGAACCCACCAATAAAGTTATGCCACTCAATAACCTGCTTCACACCTCCAAACGCGCTCGAGAACAACACACCACCCATAGGGTTCCCGCGGAGGTCGGCACCGTGGGGGTCCATCTCTCCTCCCCAGTCGTCGGACTTGATGTTGATAGCGGACTGCGTTGGGTGAAGGGGTTAGTGAGAGTTCGGGTTCGTGGTGATGAGGATGGAAGGAGGGATGGAGGGGAGGGGGGGAGGGAGGAAGGCGAAGGGGGGACGAAGAAAGGCTGAGTGACAACGGGAGAATGGGAGGGACGACGATGGCGAAGAGACAGAGACAACGAGAGGGAGAGGTACGACGAAAGGACGAAAACCTCAACCGAATGAAGACAAGACCCACCTGATCCATAAACCCAACAGCCTGCACATAATCGCTCGTCTTGATCCACTGCAA
>JANDKE010000529.1:0-23646 GCA_027627275.1 Coprinellus aureogranulatus | reverse complement strand
TCCTACGGATGTCGCGGGAATTCAACCCATGTACCATATATTGTGCTCCACTATAAGACTGTGACTGCCCTTTATATTTTGAGAGACACTACTCTACGGAGTATCTGCCAGGCATCTTCGTGACTCCTCTTCACTCATAGAGCACCAATTGGGACAGATTCTAGGATCGTGCTCAAAGCGATCAAACGCGCGCGGCGTCAACAGCTGAGTCGACTCTTGGCTCTCAACTGCCACCACACCCACCCTGCGACAAGACAAGGGTGCCTGCTTCCGCTCACGATGAATCGTACAGGAGGCCTCTCAACGCCGAATCATAGCACTGTACCTACTCAGACTCCAAAGAAGAGGCGCTTCATCGCTTTCGCAGACCCTTGCTCTCGCGTTTCCCGGCTGCCTACTCTCGGGGAAGCAATGGACGTACTTCGTGACACACACCTAGGTAAGTAGCTAACGATAATTTATGCGCAGTGTTTAAATCGTTCTGATACCTTGTCGCAGCCCTCACCTGATGTTCCGTGCTGGGTGGATCCACCGTGATGTTGTCGCAAATGTACTGGCTATCAAGGACGAGTCAGCCGGAGCTTCGCCGCATGCTAAGCTAGTTGACTTGGAATTCTCAAGGGGGTTTCCATCGGGTGATACTGACAATATTGACGATAGAGTTGTGAGTTGAAACGAACCCAGCCTCGGCAGCCCCACAATCTGACTGAGATGCCAGGAACTCCTTACTTCATGGCTTGCGAGCTACTCACCTCCGAGAGTCTCTACTCTTCTAGGAACCAGAAACGAGACCGTGACCGGCGTGGCATAGCCGGATATCCTAAGCGTCGCCCTCATTTGTCCGCTGTGGTAGAGATGCACACGTACGCGCACGACACTGAGTCTCTGTGGTGGATCATCCTCTGGATCTTAACAAACCACGTCAGGCATGAAGACTCGTACCGGGCTGCGTCGTGTTACTTCCAGCAGAGCGACGTCGACCGACGGAGACGCCTCTTCCAGTACACTGGTGGAATAGCTTTGCCGATTCTACACCCTGACCTACGCGACTTTCTTTGGCTCCTGGAAGGTGTTGCAAACGTCCTTTTGGGTGGCTACGAAGACAGGCACCCCAAGACCGAAATAAATGAACTGTACGCGTACATCAGCTCCTGTGCCATCTTCTGTTGCTTCTTCGAGGATGCCAACGAAAAGAAGAAGAGAGTTATGTGGGGCCCGATGAAGCTTCCTCCTGTCGGTGTTTTCGTTGTGACACCTCATCGTCCCTCTGCGTCGAGCGCTCCAGCCTTGGCAACAACACCTGGAGATCCTCAGTCAGTGCCGAAGAAACGCAAGCCCGACCAAGCTCAAGACAGGGACTCGGATTCTGTCCCAGACGAACTACAACAACCTGCGGTACTAGACGGCTCGACCGCTACCCACAGCCCCTCAATCAACCAGCCCAGCAGTGTCTCGATCACCCTCTCCGATCCTGCGAACTCTGCCACTACCTTCGTCGCAGGCGCAATCACTACCATTCAACCAACTACCACCAGCAGGGAGGTCATCGCCATTACAGCAGCATTCACAGCTCCGACCGTGAATCGGGGTGCCACAGTCGACAATGCTGGCAGTTCTGGTCCTTTCAGTAAACCGCGAGTCTGACGGGAAACTATTCTGCCTACTCTCTGCCCCCGTCGCCGTGTATCTCCCTTCCCGACGCGGGCTATACCGTTTGAATACACTTTCGCACAACGTTTTTCATTAGATCCTGTATTACAAGGCTGTTTTGTATCCATCCATCCCATTTCTCTGACCCATAAGCCGAGAGACGTTACAATTTACTCTACCATATCCTTCTTAACAAGGCCATACGGGTAGTGTAGCTGTCCGGGCCCTTCAAGTCGCAGTTCCAAGGCTCAAGCCTCGCGATGCCCATTTCGTTCTACCCACGTGAGCGCGTGCCGGCCGTTTTTGGCGTCATCTGGGCGCTTTGCCTCTTGTTCTGAACTCTCATGTACCAACAGCCACAACCATGAACTACTACCCACTCGACCCCAAGGTCTTCCTCTCTATATCCCTATGCCTTGCCACCGCCTGGCTCTATCGCTCGCGGAAGGAACCACTCTCGAAATCAGCCTCTCAAGCTGTTCTCCTTGGACACTCTCTGTTCATCCTCTACAGCATCCTCGTGGCACCACCGCGGAACGTCTTTAGAGAGACAGGGTCGCACGCGAATACTCCATCGGATACCCTTCGCTCAATATACCTTCACCGCTCTCCCGATGGCGAACTTGAACCGGGTTTCGAAAGGGTGTTCCAAAAGCTGAATTCGTTTGATATGAGGCTTCTGTACCTCCAGTGCGTGCTCATCTCTTGTCTTCGAAGATGTCACTTACTCTTGTATTTCTGGACAATAGACTCGGCCACAATACGATAGCAGATTGCGACTTCTGCCACAGCTGGGAAGAATACGTCTCATTCACCCTTGTCCGGTCTATATTCGCGTACATCCTGGAGATTGCCCTCGTCGGAGCGTTTACTCTCCCGAACTCGTCTCGCGCACACCTCCGCTCGTTTGTCATTGGGATCCTTATGATTGCTTTGGTGGTAGAGGTTGTGGCAACTGTCAGCGCGTCAGATTTCATTGCGCCTCAGGGAATGGAGAATCCTCTCATTACACGAGTGCGTATTTACTGCTATATCTACTGCTAATGTGGTTTATGATCTCGTCTGCAGTGGCACGATACGATAGACCTTGCTCGTTCACTGCTTTTCTTGATCCTCCCTCTAAGCCTCTACATGCCCCGTATACCCCTCATCTATCACATACCCATCCTCAACAACTTCCTCCCATACCCCGACCCACGTTCCTCCCTACCTCGCACAGCAGAACGCCTCAGGAACCTCCAAGCCACCCTCGACACCTTCATTCCACGCCTCCACCTCCTCTCATACACCCGCGCAGCCATCATCGCGGTCCCACTTGACGCGGGACCAGGGCAGCGAAGGATGTGGGAACATCAAGCGGGGAGGAAAGGGAAAGAAGAAGGGATTGAAGGGTCTCAAACATAAGGCAGAGGGTGATACCTCTGCCTATCAGTCTCCGCCACTCGTTGCACCCGCTGGTGACGCCGCGTAGTTACACGCTCTGTCAGGAATGGGGTATCGTGGACAGCCAGGGAGCGATCGTTATCCGTTCGTTGTTGTATCCGAGGCGTTAGGATTCAGTACCGCCTCGCTAGTCTGTACTGTGTAACGGCGCAAGGTCATTCATTCCGTTTTTTCGCTCTTTTCGTGACGTTCCCCTTCATAAGGTCGACGACCAGCTCTTCAGGGCAATGAGGTCAGGCCTCGGCTTTTGGTCACACGAGCGCCTAACGGGGAGCTCGGCGATAGAGGGATGCCTTGAGGCATCAAATCGTACCCGGGGTTGTGTACCTGAAGGATTTACAATAGCGTGCGATGCCATTCTGGTTATGGACCATGTTCTCAAATTCGCCTTTCCTCTCGCCGTCATCGTCAAACAGGAGCTTTCCTCTCAATCCTTTCTCAGTTGCGCGTTGCGCTTGGCCTACCCTGTCCTACAGCTGCTGCGTCTCGGCGATCTGACTGTACGAACGAAGGCCATAGTACGCGCCTGGGAGGGTGACTGGTGGGAGGAGCAGGCGTTGGTTGTCCATGATGTGAGTGGTTTTCACCGTAGATCGCCGTCATGCTTACCATGCAAAATCTGTGTGTTTCGTCAGTCGCACCGCGATAAACACATCATTCAATTGGCAGTACAAGAGTCGGAAAAGAATGACGAATTGCTGCACATCTTGGGGACACGTATTGTCGGATACAGCTATGGTGCGTAAGGCTTGTGCTCTGCCCCAGAGAGGTCTTCACCCCCTAACTACTAGCGTCGGCCATCGCATTCCTGATATACGACATCTTGCTGACATTACCCGACGAGGTGCGTTGAAGTCGACCCGCGGTGTTGCCCACCACTCAATCCAGGCACGCAGGTTCAATTCGTTTGGCCGTACGTGTCCGATATTTCCGTGCAGTCGTCTTCAGACTCATCCGAACAGTATGAGGCCATCTTTTACCAAGGCTGCTTTCTTCTTTATCCGGTATTTCCCGCCGTTGCTTGGCTTGTACGTCAAAAGCCTTGGAAAGCCTTCGTTCGTCTCACATGCTTGTCAGATCCACGCAGTTCTATGGAGCACCCTTGCCGAACCAGTACTCGGATCGAGCATGTTACGTTTGGAATGTCTACCAAGGATTGGGGCTCATCTTGACCATCGTCGCAGTTGACTACATCCTGATCTTGCGAGGTACGTCTAGGCCGGACATAGGACCATGGTCACGGTATGCTCACCTCTCACGTCTGCCGAAGTCTTCGCCATGTACCCTCGAAACACGCCAATCCGAGCCACCACAGCCCTATTATATGCCTCGGAGATAGTCACCATGTCCGTCGGATTTGGGATTGGAATCCCACAGCTTCGCTTTGACGATCGCTGTGTCACTCATGACTCCCCTCCTATTGTGATGGTCGCTTCGTAAGTTCCTCAGCTTTCTACTCTGATCTGCTACCAACATATCATTGAAGCGGCTTCCCTATCTTGTACCAAGCATTCCTCTTCGTGGCGACCGCCGTTAGGTTCTACTTCTCTCTGAAGGCGGGATGGGGTAATATCCCCATACTTCATCTTCTCATGCGTGACGGCACCTGGGCCTTCGTTGTTCTGTTCGGTACGCTCCTTGTACGCTACATTCCTGTGTTTTCGTTGAGCTTCCTTTCGCTTCCCGTCAGCTGTTCTCGTGACAGAAGCACTTTTGTACAGCGTCGACGTTGACGCGTACACCGGATTTCTATACGGGTGCGTTGTGTCTTGACATATGGGTATCATCGACGTGAGCTAACCCTCGCATTTGAAGGTGGGCCAATACGGCATTTTCAATATGCGTACGTACTTCTGGCATCCCGCTTTCGCTTCGCCCATCTGACGTCGACGTGAACAGGGCTACCGCATAATCATCAACATGAACAAACTTAATCGATCCTCTAATCAACCCATCGTCTCGACGAGTCCAGAAATCCAATTCACTTCTGTCGATGTAATGCAATATGATTCCGAGTATCAGATGACGGACCTCGCAGGTACTTCGGCGTCGTCAGACTATAGACCACCATGAAACTAGTCTAGGTATCCTCTTTACCATGTACACGAGATACGAACAGGGGCTATACGAGCACACATCGACACTCGTCAACGCAGTACGTACCGGAAACTAACTAAGAAAGCAAGGCTTTCGGAATGGGATCCAGGCAAACATCAGCTATCGCACAAGGAAGGCAATCACACGGCATTTTCTGCGGAGTATACTCTCGCAATAGCGAAGCAGGAGATGGCGAACGTCCGTGTTGGACCTCACCTGTCCGAGATTCGGTTGTCTCCCACGCAACTGAGCTAGCGACTGCCATTGTCCAGCTCACCAACCGAGGGTCATCCAATCTCGGAGATCGACCAGCTACCTCAAGGCCTGCGAGCATCTCCCTGTTCCGGCCATACGCCTGTCCGTTGCTTCCGCTGTACCTCTGAGTCGGGGCCTGTACAAAGGTGCGCAACCAGTCATCGAGGAATGACAGTAATGCGACAGGACTGAAGTTGGGGCAGTCTACGATGCGCAGGAAGCGTAGATCGGGGAAGAGCAACTCGAGACGGATGGCTTCACCGCGTTGCATTCGTCGAATGAACTCGTCTGTCAGGAATGGGCATGAAACGATCTCCAGGACCTGTCCGTCCCACCTCCCCAGCATCATTATTAATCCCGGGCAGTCCAGGAGCCTGGATAACGCGAGGTGTTCGCAGCGAGGGAGGAGGTTTAGGGGGGTAGTTATATGGCATCGATCCAGGTACAGCTCCACTGGTGAGAGGCAGTAAAGGAGGTATTGTAGCGAGGGTCCCTCGGTTTTCTTCACACTGAGCAACTTCACGAGTGACTGCATGTGTGGTGGGCAGGTGGCCGTACTGGATGGGCATCTCAAAGGTGTCGAGAACGAGTGTCGTCAACTTGAAGAGTGTTGGTACGACGTTGAGGAGGAATAGATTGATCTTGTCCATGGTGAAACCGTCAACCCGATAAGTAAGGCTGGTGATGAAAAGCACTTGGAGTTCCGGGAACGCAGAGATTAGATTGAACGTTACTTCGGGTTTGAGGAGGATGAGCAAGCTGTATCCGTCAATCCTGAGATCAACGAGCTGGCTCATGTAAGTCGGTACTGGCGAGTGTGGCGAGGGGGGGTCGTGTACGGCAGAAGATGGAGTCTTCGCCGTTCGCAATCATCACGAGTTGTTTGAGATTGTAAGTGGGCCTCCCGTACAAGATCTCACTCGCGCAAGGGAGCGAAGAGCTGTGGTTTGCATGGATGACAAGCCGCTCGATCCGGTGCATCTGTTCCCAAAGAGGCTTCATAAGGTCTTTGATAGTGCTGTATTCTTGGAGATCGAGAGAGGGAGGATAAGGCACTTGGCGAACGAAGTAGACAAACAGGGGGAGATCATTCGAGACGAACGAACGAGTGGATAGGCATGTCCTCTGCGCAGTCCGGGGTGTACTTTCCATCTACGAAGGCGATGATGCGGTTCCAAAAGGTAGGGTCGCTCTGCATAACCGAGTGCCATGCACGACATACTCGTCCAAGGTACCTCCAACAGTTGTGGTCGCTTCTGGAGTTTTGAGGGGACTGGCCGTGCACATTAGAGGATAAAGGATTTCTTCAACGTCGCTTTGCTTGGCCGCACGGAGGATTGCTTTCAAGGTTCGTTCGTCTACGTCCCGAACAGAAGCGACTGTCGTGAGTGAAGTCCGAGGCGGGGGTCCCTGGATATGTCGCTTGTTCACATTCCCCAACTAAGCAGAAGCCTTTGTGAGAGACGAACCAGTTTATCATTGCACTCAGGAAGGGTGAAATGATTGGGGGCGAGTTGCGGTATCATAGCGCTTTGCTCACTTGTGGGTTGAAGAGAGGGGAACGGAGATCAAAGCAAGACGTGCTTCGCTTTTCAACCCCAGCCACCGGTGACCGTCCTTTATGGTCAAGTACGGGACTGGCGGTAACACTTTTGTTACGCTCCGCCCCCGAGTCATTCGTTAAGCTCTATTCAAAGCGGGCTGGCGTGGACTCATAATGACTTGGAGTGCAAAATTGGTCGCTTAACATCGTAAATTTATGAGCGGACGCGGTTTCGCAATGGGAAGCATGGCTCCCAGTGCCAGGGGCATGCGCTCTCGCTGTTGTCAACCGAGTAGGCTCAGTAATGTGACTCAGTTTGGGGAGACGAACATGCGGTCAAGCAACACATTCGGTACGCATAGGTCGCGCGCATTTCTTTCACTCGATCTCAACCGTCACACAGTATTGTTAGTATTAGAGATACGATCCGTGAAATTGTCGATGGGATCGTAATAGGGTTGCACGAGAACTGGGCAGGGAGCTCGATTGCATGGCAGCGCCAGGAAGGGGAGTCTGTAGAAAGTGGGGCTGCTCGTCCCCAGGGTGTTAGCGAGGGACCAATGCGCCAAACTGAAGAACTCACAGGGTTATGTACCCTCGACCACTACCTACACTGACACCATTCCCTGCCCTCCTATTCGACGACTGAATGAGGGTGTGCTTGGGCCACCATTCCATCGACCCTGCTACTGGCTCGGGTTGTGGATCGAGAGAAAGGGACAATTCCGCAGTCAACGGGTTGGTCAAGCCAGAACGGCATTTACCGGCGGAGTTTCTCCTTCTCGGGAAGGCCCTTCTCACGGGTTTCAAACACGGGAATCTTAGGACCTTGCTTCCCTGTTCTTCCTTTCGTACCGTCATCGTGGTGAATGATACCCCTTCCCATGCTCTTCTGCCTCGGTTTCAACAAACTACTCTTTGTGGAATGCTCACTCCCTGGCTTGTCCTTGGCCGCGTGATGACGCAATGGATGAAAGACGTCGTTATGTGCTTTTCGCTCCCCTAGTTTCTTGGCTGTTGGAACCAGTTATCGACCTCCGGACCACCCCAGTCGACACCCTCGCGAAGGAACAAATATTGCGTACTGCTCTCATTCACGCTTATTGGTCTCCCACTCCGTCGCCTTTGATGTAGGGGTGAAGACATTCGCCCCGGTCAAGGTGGAAGTGGCGCCGACAGACTCTTCCGACCCCGGCGGTCGTCGCCACTCTGCGTATGCATTGCATTTGCACGATGCGCGACTCCTGAGCTCTCTCTGTGGCTTGCTTGTCTCCGGGAGACGACTCTGCACAGCGGCGATCTGGATCCGCCACTTAACTTTGAACGTGTTGCACTCTCTTGAATCGCTCTGGCCTTCTCGCTCTTCTCAAGCAAATCCCGATCTAGGCCACATTGGGATGGGGATACCGCGAGTTCTGCCTATTTCTTTGCCTTCTCTATACCACGCAACTTAGACGAAGGCGGCCACGATCGAGCATCGACATTGCATGCATTGAAGGAAAGACCCGTGAACGCAAATGCGGGCAGATGAATTGCCGCCGTTGTCCATGGGAAAGTCATGTTGAAATCTGTCCTTACTGGCAAACAAGGGCAAAGGAGGATATCTTCAGGTTCTACGGCGATGATCTTCGCTTTCTTGCCAACGAATCCCTTCCGGGACGCGTCATCTCGATATCCATTCCTTCTTGCCATCGCTACACCTGCCTCTCGTTGGTAATTGGCCTGACTCGTGCTCCATCGATGCTCAACGGATAGGGATATATACCTCCGTCGACTAGAACCGTGTCTCCTCTCAACAATTTCTCAACCGAGCTGTTACTCTCCATGATTTCCCGCCTCGATCCCGAGGATGTCCAAAGTCTACAATCAGTACGCTTTTGTGTTGTTTTGTTGTGTTGTCCCTAATCGATAACATAACTCAGTCCAGCCGTTCGATGCAGTCGCGTCTAGATGACAAGGTGATCTGGATCGAGGTCTTTCGTGCTATATGTCGAGCATGTGCGATCTTCCCGCCGTCGTACCCTGTCGACGAAATGCATACTCTGAGGCTTCGACGTGCGGCCCTGGCTCCGGCACGTTTTGGAAGACTTATTGAGTCTAATTCCTTCCACACGAACGTAGTTCCCCCAATTGAACTATCACCATCACTAGCATTGATATTGGGGATCCGGTTACCGGTAAAGTCTGAAAAACACTTCTTCGTCCCCGGTGGCAGATTCCTCGTAGCTGCGAATCCGTACGCTATCTACAGCTGGGATCTCGGCGTTCCAGATCGCCCCGCGTTAGCTCAGCCAATCCTTGTCGCACATGTGGACATTGAAGAGGACGGTGAAAGTCGCGAGACATCCGCACAGCTTGCCGTTGGGATGCTCACTGAAGAAACACTTAGGGTCGTCGTCACTGCTAGGTTGTACCACACGACGTGAGTGAACTCCTTACCGCCTATCTATGGACAATCTTCATAGCACTGGGTACGTCAATAGTGCGTTGGCGTACGATGTCAAGCTCAAAGGAAGCGGAGCCCACTTCAAGCCAGCTGGGAAACTCATCTTTGACAGGGCGTCATTTGAGTGGGCTCGGGACTATGTCTCGCTTGCGATTTCCGGGAATCTCGTTCTCATCCATCTCGGTAACATCATTGGGTGCGATGAAACCGTGGTTTGGGATATGGTTGCGGGGTGGTATGCTTTCGCGCCCAAGGCTGACTTTTATCCAAGCCAACAGGTGAAACTCTCGCTTTGATCGCTTTGAAGATGCATTGCTCACCCTATCACATATATCACAGGTCATAGTCAATAGAAATACCGTCATCCAACATGACAGACACTTCTCAATGGCAGTCTGGAGTTGCTCTCCTGATCATCTAGAGACTCATCCAGTCGACTCTGCGACGCCAATCAAGAGGCCATTCCATCCAGACATCGCTCATCTCGTCACTAAACATATGCCTCAATTCCGTTTTCCGAAGGATCGCGTAGACGCGTCTAGACTGCTCCCTCAGGTCATCTTCGCTACCAGCAATTGGCATTGTACCGACGACAATGGCGGTGCGATTTTTGATATTATCCTCGAGGATTGCTCGTTCGGAGATCGGGAATACCAGCGTTCAAAGACTCCTATCCGAGGCTACAGATACAAGTTCGTTCCATCACTGCAAGGCGGAGCCTACCAGGTCGAAACCCCGAGGTTCGAGCTGCAAGCTAGCTTCAACCTGCCACCTAATACGAACGTGGTGTTGGGCCTGGAAATCCATCTTCCTCGTATTTCAAGACCCAGCGGAGGGTGCGGAACTAGAGGCAACTTCGACGGATCCTCGCTTGTAGTCGACAACGTCCGCAAGAATGAATATCTGTCAGGCTTATTTTGTATTCGGTACCGTCGGGGTTACGGATGTCGGCGGGAGTGGAGATCGAGAGGATACAGGCACGCGTCGCGTGCGTGCTTGGAAAGTCGCAACAGTACTCTCGTCAGGTTTGTATGGCATCCGGAAGAGTGTTCCATGGGGATGCTTTACCTGGATAATTTAGGGAAGCGAGGTCAATTGCATACGCATCGGACCTCCTCCATGCTTGGGATCATCACGCCAGCCTCGTGTGTTCCGAGTTCGTATAATGTATCTCCCTAGCAGAAGCAGTGCACCGTAATAAGCATGAAACCCTTCCATGCCGATATTGGAGCTTTCGGGACAACCATAGCTTCGCTCTCGTGCCCCATCAGTCCGGTCTTCGAAATACAAACCGGGAAGCACCAACGTTGTCTTCTAGAAGGAACAATTTCGGTGCGTTCTCGCGGGGGATATACGCCTCCGATGATGTGCGTACATCACTGCTGTCGCATTGGATTGGAACATTAATGTTCTGAGCGTACAGTGATTACGCGCTTTGACAATGGCCTTAAGGTTTCAAATCAGCAACATCGTGGCTGCTGGAAGGCGCTCTGGGTCACACACGGACCAATGCATACACACGGGCTGTGAATCGCAGTTTACACCAACAATTTCTTGTGGATCTCTCATTGCTTGTATGTACCCCCTGATTTTGATGCTGATTCGTGGAACGCCCCAGGGATGGCGGGACCCTGTTCAATGCCTTCGTTTTTCCCACCCTTACCACATGCCCAACAACTCTTTTTGCTCATCAGGAGGACTATCTTGAGTCCTCGCTCGTCATTCTTAGGACCCGACGAAACCATGGGCTACATCCTGGGACTTCCCCTTGAACTTCTCCTTGGGATATGCAACCTACTGGCTCCAGAGGACATCTTACAACTGCAGTCGGTGTGTACTTGACGTTCTTTGCCATACTCGAATCTCACAGCAAGCACGCTAGTCGTGTCGCGCCCTCCGTACTCGATTTACCAGCAGAGAAGTATGGACTCAAACTCTCCGAAACGTATGCAAAGTGCATTCCATATTCTTCCCATCGTACCCCGTTTTGGAGATGGGTGTCTCCCGACTTCAACGCGCGTCAATGGCACCGGCGCGATTTGCCCGCCTTCTCCAGTCTTACTCGTCTTTCGAATATCCTCCTCGTACGGTAGATCCCACCAGCGTAACGACAGTGGATATCGGACAACCGGTCATAAAGGAACGCCATTTCCTAGTTCCTGGAGGCAGGTTCCTAGTGGTCGCGTACCCTTGCGCCCTTCTCCTTTTCGATCTTGGTGCTCCAGATTGTGCAGCACTTGCAAATCCTGTGCTTATATTGAGTGAGGAGATGGAGAAGGATGCAGAAGTGGATAAAAAGACCACTGAAATGACCGTTCAATGATGACTGAGGACACTCTGAGGGTCGTTGTACTGTTGAGGCTACATCAAATTACGTGCGTGTGTGCCTTCAACCTCATCCGCAATTACATTGACGGCCCATTTCTCCTGACGCGGTAGGGTATATGCTTACGATATCCTCTTTGCCAGTGGCCAAGCGTCTGCCAAACGCGTCGCTACCCTCAAGATTGACAAGGATGCATTCGACTGGGCAGATCACGGGTTGTTGATCACCTCTTCCAGGACTGTTTCCATCATACAAATGAGCGGAGGCCAATGGGGTACAGAGATCACAATTGTTTGGAATATCCATGATAATTGGTATGCGTTCGGTCCCAGAAAAGGGACTCTCGCATCGCAACACGTGAGCCCAGAGCTTTCTGTACTGCAAAAACGACTACTGATGGAAAAGAGTAGGCTATTGTTAACAATTCCACAGTCATCCAACACGACGGCGAATATACAGTGGCGATTTGGAGCTGCGCTGCAGAACACCTCCAGACCTATCCGGCCGACTCTAGGACACCAGTCACACTTCCCATACTCCAACGCGAGCGCTATCTATCTTCCAACGCGATCCCAGGGCACAACCTTCCCAAAATCCAACCTTATACGCCTGGACTGGTTCACATGCCTATATTCTTCTGGAGCACATGGTGTGGAGACGACGGGAAATATGGTTTATCATTCGATCTTATCCTTGCGGATAGGGACCTTGAGGTCTCTGGACCTGGGCGGGCTTTCTCGGCGTCACCGATATGGGGATATAGAGGCAAGATAACTCCCTCCCTCAACGGCCTGTCCTATCAGGTCGCGCCTCTCAACTGCGAAGTCCAAGCTACATTTGAACTTCCGCCAAGTCTCAACGGAGGATGGTCTGGAACGCCAGAAGCGCACCTTCCGTTTGGGGCGGAAATGTCCGTGGGAGGGCGCAGTCCACCCATGACTATGGGCTCCGGTCTGGTTAATCACTCCGAGGCAATACCCGATCGTCGATGTGGTATACTGCTATACTCTCTACCGTGCGATCTTGAGGATGCCGTGGAGGCGAGGCAAGCGTGTCTCGTCTGTGTGCTCGAGAAGCAGGGAACATATTCCCGTGGAGTTTGTATGGCGTCGGGGAGAATCTTCTTCTCAGAGGAAAAGTTCTTTCGTGAACCAGCTTGGACACTTAGTAGGACTGTCGCCCATGTCTACGACCTTCTGCGCCCTTGGAACGACAGAGATGCGCCAATCTAGCCAACCTTTTGAATCGAATGTATTCTCACTAGTGCTGTTATACTCTTGGACGATTTTATCTCATGTTCATCTGGGCGTTCTCTCCCAGAAGGCGCGGCTGGTTATTCCATTTTACAGATCGGACGAAATTATGTTATCAGACACACTGAGCTATAACTGTGACCTTGCAAACATGTACCCACAGAAGATCGAGTGCTACAATTCCGATGCACTTTCTCATAAAACGTGAGGTGGGTTTTGCGATATCATATGTAGGTGGAGTGCTTGTGTGTTCATGTGTTCGCCAGATATCAGAAACCATGTCAAGACGATGTAATGTACAACCCAGAACATACATAAGCATGGAGTGGTCAGCATGATTTTCTGTTCTGGCACTCCCCCTTTCCCTTTACCTCTCCTATTGACTTGGCTTCGACAAGACATGGTCCTTCTTCAGGCACTCACAATACTCTTTGCATTCTTGGGCATGATACCAAGTGCCCTCGTGGCCTACGCCTATCCCTTTAAACAGGAGGTTACTCTGGAAGTGGCTTACCTACGTGGCGTGCACTTCCGACCGAACGGCATTTCAGAGATAGCCGATCGCGTGCAACTTGGCCAGGGCGCAGTTGAACAATGGATTCATCAGGTGAGTATCTACCCAGTCCTTATGCGCAATTCCTGCGTTGACGCAATCAACTGCAAGAGAGACCGGCCCTCATTTTCTCCGCCTGTACATGTAATGCGTCAAGATCAGATGGCAGCCTTGGAGAAGGTGAGGCGAACCCATAAGCCATTTCCGAGAAGGCGAAACCGCAACCAATTTCCTGAATTGGTGAATTTGGAGGACTCACAAATCTTCAGTTGGTGTGACGCAGTGAGGGAACTACATTTATGGTTTCGTGGTGACTTACTCAACATATCCGCTCGCGCATTACATATAGATGAGCTGGGTGGATCGTTTGACAGGAGAGAGCACAGAGGGAATAGACATGCCTGCATCCGGGGGGAGTGTAGGGCCTAGCGGGTCAGGGCTCACGCGGACCGCTGGCAACGCGAAGGTAGCAGGGAAAAAGAATTCTAGGGTAAACTTGGCTCCCCGGAAGGGTACCTCTAAGAATGTACGTCTTCTTTATCTTCTTCTAGTTGCTAAATATTTACAATGGATGTAACACGTTTCATAGGGCAGGGCGAAGCCGGTGCAGAAAAAGGCAAAATTAGCAAATACACCCACTAAGCGCAAGCCAGCTCCTAAGAAGGCGCTAGCGAAGCACAGAGCAAAGGTTTTAAAGAGAGCTCTCGAAAATATCATTCTGCGTAGGAGGTAAATCCGCCTTAGACGCTTGGGCTAGTCTGTATCCCGACCCCGATCTCTTGTGAAACATCTCTCAACCTTTTGAAGACCCGACCCCCGAACGTGGAGTTTCGTTTTCGTCAGTGCCTTCGATTTGGCATTCGTTCATTATTCATTTATTCATTCATTTGAATTTCTGTTATTTGTACCCTAACGACGGTGGACGTAGACGCTTTCTAATTGATGTATCCCTTTGTTCGGTCATCCACGAAGGAAGTACATATATGCTAAGTAGCCGCAACTTCCACGCCGATTTGAATATTCCCGCTTATGGGCATCTACAGGTGGTATCGAGGGATGACGCACCTCGTGAAGGACCAGTCACAGGCCTAGCAGAAGGTGAATTCGGTTGCTTTCTGTTACACCTTCTGTAAACGGCAAAATCTGGCTACGGCTTTTTCTAGGTCGGCCCATTTCGGTCAGATCTCCGATTCCACAAGGTGGGAGGAGTGTACTGTCAGGTCAAAACGTGCATTTGCTCTGCCAACTCACGTAGCCACGGAATCTCTTCCCCAATCAAGACGAGCAAGGAGGCTACGACAGCTTGGCCCACTGATACCTCACATCTGCGGTGACACAGCGCATCATGCTAGACTGCCCAAGATAGGGGAGGCGTTTGTGAAGATCGGGGAGGAGTTGGTGGGCGGTACGAGGAATGAGGGTCGACCGAAGGAGGTTGTTTATTAGCTCGAGAACAAAGTAGAAGCTTTCTTTCAAAGTGTAGGTCAACTACTTATCGGACTTGCATTGACCTCACATCGTTCATCGGAATTAGGTCAACATGGTCAACAAGGTGTTCAAGGTTGGACGGGGCACAAAGTCAGTGCCCATCATCGATATAACATTGCTGCATAGCCAAGCTGACTGGTATGCCGTCCGAAATGCCAAGGCGAATACAACTAAACCTCTCGCGAGACAAACTAAGGCGCCAGCGAGACGCACGCCATTTTCTAAGAAGGCGTTAGCGCAGCAAGGAACGAAGAAGGTATTGAAGAGGGCGTTGGAGGCTTACGCTCGGCGCAGGAGGTAGTTCTTGACTTGCCGATAGACCTTCGCCAGCACTCCGTGTCGTATACCCGCTCGTCTAACTTGATTTAGACCTACTGTATTTGTTGGCTTCGTCATATCCAGGCTTCAAGTTGAGGAATTTCGTTTTTGCCTGAGCCTTCTATCCGTACATCGATTACTTGTTTGAGTTCTGGTTGTGTACATCCTAGAGCCGCTTTTCTAATTAATTCGCAGCTTTGTTCGGCACGACATCTGACGCGCGTTCGTTCTACCACCAAGGGAGTAGAGACTTCCACCACAACGTATAGCGTCCATATTTGCAATTGGACGGGCCTCTGTCAATGAATGTAGTAGACCGAAGTAAATCGATTCGGACTCCTAGGGTAGAGCCTTTGGGCGCTCGGGAGACGCAGAACGGAGTCCGAGTAGGCAGTCAGTGGAGTAGACCTGACCACAGGCACACAGACGCTCAGTGGCTTCCTAGAGGCTAGAACAGGGTTTGCAGATCGCAGAGCAGCAGGAGAGGGGTACCAGTAGCCAGTAGGCACATTACACCTAAGCACGAGCACAGTGTCAGGTATCGAGTGGGTATCAATCGTCAAGTGCTCCAAGACGTGAGATAGGGTAAGACAGACGAAATGCCGAGCAATCGAACTGACTGAGCATGGCCCTCAGGTCCCAGAGCGTCAACGGGTCAACGTCGTCGATGGCGTGAATATGTACCAGCAACCCGTGAACTGGTAAGCAGCACGGGCCGGTTCACCCTCATCCCCAACGGAGGAAAGGCGCCGAGAAGCTCGATGTCGGAGTAGGACAGACAGGAAGTTCGGGGACGCACATGAGGGCCGCGCGTTCCCCCAGAGCAGCTTCGGGCTCGCATTCGGATTGGGCCCCGTCTTAGCGTGCAGAGGTGAGAAGCGAAGGGTGGTCATATCGTGTCGACAGTGAGACGGAACAAACACGCTGTATGGGTTCCAGTGACGACTGAGCTCGTTTCTTGAATCGCACCGCAGAAGCGTTTACTGAAGCGAGTACTGGTACCCATGGCTGAGTGGCTTGGGAAGAGTTAAGGCACCCACTCCGCGGCGACGCGGGTTGGGAGGGCAGAGAAGGAGGCAGGCATGTCGTTCCAGCTTCAGTATTGGGTGCGCTGCAGTCGATCATGGCACGAGACTATTGAGCTCTCGGGGGTCGCATTGCGGGATAGGGAGGGTGTAGTCGTCATCCCTCAAGCCAATCCTTGCGGTCCGCAGATGACAGTGGAGAGAAACAGAGAAACCGCCGCAGCCCGACTCGAACCCCGATCCTCCGATTCCGCCCCGGATCAAAATTCCTCGGCATCCTCCGACCAATCAACACGCGCCTGTTATCACGTCTTCCACGTCTTCCCCGCTTCTCAACCTCCTCTTCACCATCGTCCACGAAAACCGGCTACCATGTTATGGTGGCTGCGGAGACTTCTCTCATTGTGCTGAACGGCCAGCCCATAACCAGGATGTTCGACAAAGGTGCTACGAGGTGCACCATGGCATTCGGAAATGCGTTGTCGGGGATTAGGGAAGGGCTGGTGGGTATACATCCGCACGTCCACCAAGTTCTAGGCATCTAGTGCGTTCTTTCCCTTTTCTGAAAAGGCTTCATAGGCCTGTTGAATCCTTGAATGCGTTATGGCCCGTGTGCGCCGGGCCCGTGGATACATGGGCGATCCTCGAGGCGGTCGATGGAGGTTTGTCGTTGATATGCTTGGGCCATTGATACGATGGATCCTCGATATCCCGATCTCTTCCATTGTTTCTTATTCCGAGGGTCCTTCTCCTTAGAGTGTCCTCCCCCTTACGCTTCCTGTGTTCTTCTTCGTCATGCTACCTTTTCCTTTTGTCGAAGTCTACATCCTTTTTCACCCCCTTACATACTCGATCTCCCGGTCATTGGGTGCGCCACTCGCTCTGTGGGTGATGTACCACTGCGGTGGGTGGATGGATGGCGGTGGTGCACACTGGTATAGATACGCTTGGGCCAGTGTTCCGTTGTGCCTCTGGCATCGCGATCATGGGCCACCCACGGATTCTGAGGATCGATCTCCCAAAGCCCAGCGTATTCCCCCTACGCGTCCCACGTCCTACATCCTTTCTTGCTTTCTTGCGTCCCTACCTCTACCTTCCTTCTTGCGTTCCTCCCTTCCTTATACCGTCCCCCGTTACTCCTCCACCTTACTCACTCCTCCCCTCTCAGACCACAGCTAACCGGACCTCCTAACCAACTACGAACCTCAAACGCAACCTCCCCCGTGTCCAAGTCCAACCGCGCCATGCCCATCACCAACACCTTCCAGACCCTCCCCGCTCTCTCCATGGGCATGAAGCGGGGTAAGGCCGTGGTTCTGGGGTGGGGGACCAAATTGGTGTGTCCCCTCCGCGTACTTTGGATCTTTGACTGCAGTATGTCATTTGGTTGTTCCTCACTTTCTTCTCCCCCAATTGCATTGTTTCGTTGGTTCAATATCCGTGGGCGACTCGCCCTATGGCTGCGGCACGGTGTTGGTGAGACAGTGTTGCGTCTTGCGCGTGGGCGTATGAGCGGTGGGAGGAGTGGATGTTACGGAGTGGATTGGGAAACGTCCGTACGCCCTTCTTCTTCCACCCATATTTGTTCAGTGCTTCTTGGCCCCCGGTCGAGGACACGCTCCCTCATTTCGGTTCCGCTTCCGTTCTCTTTGCACTTTGCATCGTACCGTGGACATACGCAGACGAAGCGGGGTCGACCCTCGGAAAGGGAAAGGGTTGCATAGTCGCTGGTATGTTTGGGTGGCTCTCGTGGGTTACGCTGAGCCCTCCATATCGCGATTTAAATCTTCGTTCTAGTTTATCCGAGGATCTTGTTCCCTTTGCCTTTGCCTTCGCGCCTACTCCACGACAACCTGTTTTTTGTCGTGTTGTACCGCCTCCTTTCCTGTGTACCGACTATCCGGCTCATATACTTCTCGCGCTTAGTTTACTTCGAGGTGAAAAGGATGGTGTATGGCTCTGGTTTGGATGCGATCCTCGATGGCCCATTCGTATATGGTCGTTGGTACGATTTGACCGGCAGTACATCGGGTTCTCGGTTCCACGACGTCCTGTGCATGGAGTTCTGACGAGGATCTTTCTTAATCGGCCTACCGTTCGCAGCCTTCCTTCGCTTATTGGCGCTTTTTATCTTCTTCACGTTTGCCCGGACCCTCCCGTACGGTGACTTTCTATACAACTTTCCGTTTCACAGCTACGCCTTTCATAATTGCGTGGGGTAGAGGTGTAGCTCCCGAGCGTAGATGATCCTCGACGGGACCATGATTTGTAGTCGCTGGTATATTTGGGCCTGCGCGTGTCGCGCCGAGTCCTCGGTATCGCGAATGGAACATCATTCCCGCTTAGAGGATCGCCCATGCTTAGCCCAGCGTTCACTCCTTCCACTTCGCTGTCGCGACACCTTTTGCTGCACCGCGTTGGCTTGGATGCTGCAGTCGTCTGTGTTTGGGGCCGGTTGGTTGCTGGTGGGAGCGGCTCAGCGACGCGCTGCGTCCTCTTCATCTTGACCCTGATGCCTCCGAGCATCTCGAGGATCGCTTATGCCCGGCCTACTCTATCCTTCCATTAGAATTTGGTAGTACGATCTTTCTTTCAATCTTTGGACCCTTCGTCCTCCGCGTGCCTCAGGTTCTTTCTATACTACGCCGGTTTCGGCTTTATTCCTGTTACGATGGTCATTTCATGGTGTTTCTCTGTTCCGAGCCAAGACGACAGTGTACTGGGCGCGTTTGCTGGCGAGTCGGAATCAATCCTCGCGATCGGATGAGTACACCTGGCCGGCGGTACTCGCGGGTCATCGTGCTATGATGCACCCTCGGTATCGGGGCTATGATATACCTTCAAGAATCGTGAGGATAGTTCTATAGGCCAGTCCTTGTGCGCACCCGAACGTTTCGATTCACTTTCCCTTACGCGGGTTCTGCACCTCGGAATACACTGTGCTTCATTGATCTGTCGTTCCTTCATTCTCTCTGTTCGTCCTTTTCTGAGTACTATCACTGTCGTTGGAGCATCCCATCATGCCAAGGGCACAATATGGCCTCGGTGCGAACGCGATAGTTCCTCGAGGAAATACTGATTACGACTGGTCGAACATCGCTTGGTCCATCTACTTCTTGCGTCCTGTCATGTCGGTGGAGACCATCGTGGAACGCCGACACCCGAGGGTCGCTCTCATCCGGCCTACGACGTCCCTCCCTCCTTCCCGCAACGCACTTTGTGCGAAAGGTCATCCTCGGGGCTGATGACATCGATACTTCATGGTCAGCTATACACTTGGGACAGCAATTATCTGCGCCCTGGGAATGACGATCATTATATCTATGTCGCCTCCGGGATCATTCTCTCGCTCAAAGCAGCTGACGTCGCGATGCGTAATCTTTGCATACTCAATCATTGCTTGTATACCCCTCCTGATTCTGGTGCTGATTCGTAGAATGGCTGGACCTGGTTCAAAATCTTTGTTTTTCCCACCGTTACCTCTACCTCACCCGCCCAATCTCCAGGACCGTCTCGCATTGATATTCTTGCTCATATCCTCTAGAACCCAACAGGATCATGGCTCATATCGTGGAGCTTCCCCTTGACCTGGTTCTTGGTATAGCCAATCTCCTAGGCCCTCAGAGCATCCTACGGCTTCAGTCGGTGGGTAGCGATGTACACGGCCAGACCTCATATCTCATCTCACGCACACCAGTCGTGTCGTACCCTTCGCGCTCGGCTCACCATAAAAGCCATCTGGATCCAAGCGCTTCGCACTGTATGCAGAGCACACTCCGTATTTTACGCATCATATCCGGTTGCAGAGATGAGCGTGATGCGGCTTCAACGCGCGGCTATGTCACCAGCCCGATTCACTCGACTTCTCGACGCCCATGCTTCCTTTGAATACCCTGCATGTACGGTTCAGCCCACAGGTGTAACGGACATTGACATTGGGGAAGCCGTCGTCAGCGAACGCCATTTTCTCGTACCGGGAGGAAGGTTCCTTGCCATTTCCAACCCACGTTCGCTCCGGCTTTTCGATCTAGGCTCCCCTGATTGCAAGGCACTCGCTTCTCCAATTCTGTTATTATCGGAGGATATTGGTCAACATATCAAAGCGGACAACGAGAGGACGGAAATGACGGTGCGAATGTTCGACGAGAGCACGCTGAGAGTCGTCGTACTCCTGAGGTTACAGAACACCATGTATGTATGACGAATTCCTCCTTTTCTGTTTCGCGTTAGCTTATTAACTGCGCTTGTTTGGACAGGGCTTTGGCATACGATATAGCGTTTGAGAGCGGGAAAGCCTCCGTCCGACATATTGGCACCCTGAGGATCGATACACCGTCGCCTGAGCTCGAAGAGCCTCATTTAACGCTCTCGTCTTCCCATAAGACATCCGTGATTCAATTGGGAGCTATGGGCAATGACCATGAGGTGACAGTCATCTGGAACATTTCCTGTAGATGGTACGCGTTCGGTCTCAGGACAGGCATGTTTGCGAAGCAGCATGTGAGTGGATCGATATGAATGCTTACACGAGGACGCTGAACGTCACGACTAGGTTATTATCAATGGCACTACCGTCATCCAGCAAGACGGAACTTCACAGATGGCGATCTGGAGTTGCGCAGAGCAACACCTCCTGACCTATCCGGTCGATCCTGCGACACAGATCAAGTTACCCACCCCGTATGAAGAATATCATTCCGCGGACGCCATTCCATCGTTTGACCTGCCTTTTCGCCAGCCTAATACTCCAGACGACATACGCACGTGCACCTTTTTCGGTGGTGCGTGGGCGGACACTGGTGATAAGCACAGTGCTTGGTTCGATATCATGGTTGAGGGATCACCTTACCCCCTCACACTAATTGGCACTGAGGAACTATTGCCGCCGGTACTGGCATACCGAGGAAGAATTCTTCCATCGCTCGACGCAGCACCATACCATACCGACCCTCCTGTGTTTGAGACCAAGGCTTGCTTTCGGTTCCCTTCAACCCTAAGTGGAAGGTGGTCAGGGGATCTCGAGCCGCAACTTCCGTTTAATACAGGGACCAACGGAGGCAGCCACTGGCTTACGGGGTCTGCGTTGATGGTTCTCGACGGGGAGGCGCCCAGACATCAATGCGGTATGGTGTTGTATTCTGTGCCGGCCCAGTCACAGAGTACGGACACTTCCGACGAAACGGCGTGCTCAGTCCGAGGACTTTCCTCTCCCCCACATGTTCCGCGCGGAATCCGCTCGGATTGCCGGATTCTGCGCGGATTCCAGTGGAGGTTCCGAGTCAGATTATACTCATGAAATTGCCTTGAACTTCCGAGTGGACTCCAGTCGGAGTCCATGTTGGAACCGGGGTCACTCCAGAAACCCCAGCCAACAGCATACGTCTCCGAGCGGACTCTGCTGGAATACCGTTTGGACTCCAGGTCGGAAGCTCCTCGTGGATTCCACCTGGGGGAAGGGTACACCCTTGAAGAGGTGCGAAAAATGGAGGATTGAGCGGGAGTCGAACTCGTTACCTCAAGCAAAACGTGACGCGGCAAGGACCACTGAGCTATTGCGACACGTATTAGAATGGAAATATAAGCATATAATAGGGCATTTTACGTTCCCAAGCGCAGGGTCATGATGATGTGGCAGAGCGTGGTGGGAACAAGGGGTCGCACAACTTTCCTTTCTTCCACGACGTGCTGCTCGCCTCCCACCTCACCACCCGCTGTTGTTTCCTTTGAGCCGCTGACTTCACAAAGACTTCTTGTCACATCGGAGTCCCTCTCGCCCTCGACACGACAAAGGACGGACATCGCCAGCCAGAGAAGGCGGTTACCTCACGAATGGTATGTCTTGCGTGTGCTTCACAACCGCTAACCTTTTGCCAGCTTTTCAAGACGTATAGCGCGCGACCAAAAAGCATCCAGAAGACCTAAAGGCACAAGGTCAGCAGACCACCCCACGCGTTCGACCCCCGACCCTCGTTTGCCAGCAAGCATTCTCTGTGCTGACCGCCTCCGAATTCCGACCCGACAACCACCGCAGAACCATCGCGATTTGCACCCCGCCCCTACCAGTACGCCACTGACAGTGCCATCACACGATGCAGACCACATCTTTGCCGGCTCGTATTCGAATTGGACCAACACCGCTGCGTATCCCAGCCTCAGGTAAGGGCAGTAGACCTGGGATGCAAACTCAATTCTCGGTATGTGCCAATTCTGTTCACTAGACTACAGTTGGTTCTTTTTTTTGCACGCCCGACCCCATTATTCATGTAAATAGTCATTTGTACTTGAAGTAGTTCACTCCAGTCGGATTCCACTGGAATGTTGAGCAACAACCACTCGGACTCCGCATGGAGTCCGACCGGAGAATACAACTTTTTTCTTCGCAAACGGTTTACGAGCGGAATCCGCTCGGATTCCACCTGTCTACTCGGATTCCGAGTGGAATCCGGGTGGACATGTGGGGGACAGCAAAGTACAGCTCAGTCCAACCACGCGTCGTCTGTGTACTTGAGAAGAACGGGTTGTACGCCCACCGTGCATGTATGGCATCCGGGAGGATATTTACTGCAGCAGAAGGAAGAACGGGCTCACATTTCTGGAGACGGATTAGGTCATCGACTACGGTGTATGACCTCCTGCGACCCTGGGACGACGTCTGCACGGAACTGTAGTCCTTCATATTCACAGATTTTTGAATTAGACACAAATTCCCTCTTATCAGCCGGTCTGGTCATCGACACGTATCTTGACGGGGGTGGTGTGCGCCAGGACCAAACTGACGTCTTAGCATAAAAGCGTTAGAGCGTGACTGTCACTTTCGCCTCAGCGTTATTGAGAAAGCCTAGGCCAGGACCTCTACGAGTCCCCTACCATTCAAAGTCTGATCTGAACTGGTACCAATCTAAAGGGCCAAATCTCACGCAATGGGGTGAGGTACAACCCTGAGCGATCGCGCTTGGCGTCTGCCGTATTTGTACTGCAGATAGAGCTGCTTCTATCGCTCGTTGTGTAGGTCTCTAGTGCCGCTCTGCTGTATACAAGTTCCGTTCGACCTCACGCCTGAACGTTTGTAATTCGGATAAATCTCTGCAGTGCGATTTTGATCGTGGGCGCTTGATGCCCATGGGATGGTGTGCACGACCACACCTTTCTCCCATATAACCGTCAGGGTTGTGTCCCCATCCTGGTTGGTTTCTCCCACCCTTACAGCATCCCTGAGGTCTCCATTACGCTTACCAGCAGAACAATCACT
>JANDKE010000528.1:9617-23733 GCA_027627275.1 Coprinellus aureogranulatus | reverse complement strand
AGCGAGGGCCGAGGGCAGACGCGGGAGGGTTTCAGCCCCCGGAAATCTGTGCGGGGAGACAAAGGGAGACCAGACTGCGACGAAAACAGATACTACCGCCGCTAAGGAGGTCAGACAGATGAGCACAACGTCGGGGATTCTAGGCGAGAGAGAAGTGCGGGTCAATACCGCTGGCCCTGATGCGGACGCCCAGAAGGATGCCGAGAATAAGGAGACTGTTGGAGGAGGAGGAAATGAGCAAGAGGATGCTGAACGAAAGATGAAGGCAGAACGGGACCTCAGGGCATATGAAGAAAAACTAGCCGAAGAGAAGATGTGGAAAGAGGAAATGCGAGAAGCGGCAATACGGAGAAAGCTCGAGGAGGAACTGCAAATGATGATTGCGGACGACAACGAACGTCGACAGAAGGCCGAACGAGAGGCAGAGCAAAGGCGTCGCAATGAAGAGCGTGCTGCTCGTTGGGAGAGGGAGCGCCGAGCTGCCGAGTTGAAGAGACAATGGGAGTTGGAAGAACTCGCTCGTGCAAGGCCCTCGAGGGGTTTGATAGGGGACATCATGGGCGGCATTTGGCAGGGTTTTACCACACGGTCCCGCCCCCGGCCAACTCACAAGCGCGGATTGCGGCATGGGAAGCGTCGTTCCAGTCACCGTTTGGAAGCGGCAGAGGTTCATAGACCCTAGACTTTGTACGGATTGTCTCATCGTTAATCCACCGCCCCTCGACCCATTTTCCGCCATGACCAACCACGCACTTCGTCCTGCATACTGAGGGTCCTCATGAACATGGAATCCGTCAGGATCCAACGTTTCCTCGTAATTTCTAGAACCCCCTGGAACAGCCATGCCAGCCCACAAAGTCTGGGCGGGGGTCATATGGCGTGCACCCGATATGGGATCGAAAGTTCCGGAAAGGATCTGATGCGTCGCGACTCCCTTCGAACCGTCTCGAACTCGCTTGGAATGAGCCTTGCATGACGTCAAGCCACTCTCCAGGCTCTGGAAATTTCGTTGCTCCTCGACGAACTCTAGTATAAATAAGCAGCGAGCCTGGTGCACCCCCTTCCTCAGAATCAAGTTTGACACACTCAACACAGTCTAACGACTATTCTCACCAACCAACTAACCCTTTAACCCTCTTCTGCGCTCAAAGATGTCCAGCGTCTTCTTCTACGAGCCCTTCTACGACGTTGACCGCTTCTTCGATGAAGCGTTTGGGACTGGTCGTCGTCCCATCTCAGGGAATGAGGGCCAGGTCCAGCGCAGCGGCGCCTCTGGCAACGTCGACGGTGCAGTTCGCGCCTTCAAGCCAAGGTATGTAAACTTCGACTTTCGTTGGTTCTCGTGAGGCTTGGATTCTAACGAGGCGTTTGCAGAATGGACCTCCATGAAGATAAGGAGAAGAACCTCGTCACCGCTACCTTCGAACTTCCTGGCATGAAGAAGGAAGACATCAACATCGACGTGCACAATGGCCGTCTCACCGTCTCCGCCGAGAGCAAGATGTCTTCAGAGCACGAGGAGTCTGGCTACGCCGTTCGCGAGAGGCGCTTTGGCAAGTTCTCGAGGACTTTGCAGCTTCCCCAGGGAGTCAAGGTATGTAATTTGTGTTGTACTGGGTAGTAGGACCTGAGGGCTAACTAAGGGCTGCAGGATGAGGAGATCAAGGCGTCGATGGAAAACGGTGTCCTGACCGTCACTTTCCCCAAGTCGGCTCCTGAGCTTGCACCCAAGAAGATCAGCATCTCGTAGAGTAAACCTATTCATTGTTCCATGAATTCGCCATCCCCCTCCCCCCCTCCTCCCGGGATTCCTCCATCACCTTCCTATCCCATTCTCTCACTTTTCACGGACGCTCATTATACCTAGCATTCACTACTATACCACATAGCATCGCTTTCCGCTTTCCTTAGAGTCCCGGGCATCCTGTAACGACAAAGTAATGATCATGGTTTCTGAAAGCTCTCTCGACTGCGTAAGACATTGCACTCGGATATCTGGGATCTCTAGATCTGTGTAGTTCTTGCGTGTGGAACGGGAATATACCTGGCGAATCGTACAAGGCAGACAACCGAGGCACTGGAAGGGGCGAATTAGCGCTCGCTTACTCACCCGGCCGTTGCCGGACGTTGTGGACGTCCTTGTTGTCCACTTGACCTTGTTGTGTGCGCCTCGTTGTTTTCGAAGCTGTTAAGCTGACTCGGGAACCTTCCAGTTCCTAATAAAGAGCGGCGTTATCATGGACGACTCCCCATCCTTCTCTTCCTCTCCTAGCCCTTCGTTTAGGAGTTGACGATAAGCCAGATTCGAATCGCAGCCGCATTGCAAGTTCATGTCTATCTGCGGAGAGGACGACAATACAAGGGAGATGACGGCAATGACTGAGCCTGCTGGGAAGAAGGACGAAACTTACCACTGGTTCGACACAGTTAAATTCCTGGTGAGCAGGCATTCCATTCACCTCGCCTCAATAGACGATTGAAATTGAACGCACCGCGCTCCACAGGTCGAGGATGTTCTCTTCAAAGTTTCTCAGTATCCTTTCCATGTTGGGTCCAAGTACTTCGTTGAGAAGTATGGCCTATCTCAGAGCGATGACGATGCCAGCGTCGAAGCCATTGAACTGAAAGGCGTTACAGTCGCTCAGTTTCGTGTATTCAAGCAATTCTTGTTCCCCGCGTAAGCCCTACTTCCTTCTGGAAGGCGTATCCCTCCTGAATCAGTTTCACCACAGATACCATCTGACATCTACGAGTTTCACCTTTACCAAGGACGAATGGCTCACCATCCTCACGCTCTCTACGTTGTGGCACTTTCACGACGCGCGAAAGCTCGCTATTCAGCACCTTGGCCCAGAGCTTTCTGCACTTGAGCTCATTAACGTCGGTCGAGCCTGTAGCGTGCCCGCATGGGTTCTGTCCGGTTACAAGTCTATCATAGCGAGGCCAAGGCGCGATATCATCACAGCGGATGAGGCCAACGCTATCGGACACGAGACTGTCAACCAGCTTTGGACCATTCGTTATCAACTAGTCGTCGAAGACGTTGAGGACCCGGCGTCCCACATCGAGTGTGAACTTGATTCGAGGTTCGACCAGGAGCTATGTGCGCTCAAAACTGCCGAGTCAGAGCACAAGACGAAGGCGGATATCGAGCGGGAGGAGAGAGAGGCGGAGGAAGCTAGGAGGGCACAGGAAGAGGCGAAAGCCGCTGCGGAACGAGAGAACCTTTTACGACTGGAAGAGGAGAGGAGGCTGGAAGAAGTCCGTCTGGCAGAGCAGAGGAAGCAGAAGCAGAAGCAGAGGATCCTTGAGGAGGAGTACCGACTTCGGGCGGAAGAGGAGGAGCGACTCAAACTGGAGGAGCGAAAAGTGCAAGAGGAGGAGAAAAGGCAGCGTGACGAAGTAGAACGGCTGGAAAAGGAGCGCCTACTAGTACGGGACGAAGAGAGGAGGCGAGAGTTACTGGTTGAACGCGAGCGTATAGAGCATATGCGCCTCGAGGGGGAGAAGTTACAGCGGGAGCTTGAAGAGCTCCAAAGGCAGGAGGAAGAAGCAAGACTTGAAGAGAGACGCAGGCAAGATTTGTTAGAACAGGAGAAGCGGGAGAATGAAGCAAGGGAGCGGAGGGAAAGGCAGAGGCGGGGAAAAGAGGAGAGAGATCGCCAGAGCAAGTCAGGTCAATCATTTGGCAACCTATGGGGCGGGAAAGCGTCTAGCCTGTTTGGCGACTTCTCCGCAGAATCACAGCAAGGTACTACCGACAGCGCCTTCGGCTGGGGTGGATATAGCTCTGGGCTGAAAAAGAGGTCGTCTACTACTTCCCTCGCTAAGCCGACACGTCCGCCACTGTCGAAGCAATCATCTAGGGTATTCGACCAAGGTAGCTGGGGAATAGGTATACCCGGCTTCGATTTTGGAACTAGCAGCAACAATTTCACTGCCACGAACTCCCTTTTCGGCGATGCGAACGCCAATCTAGAGCAGGAGGCCGAGCAAGCAAACTCTGATGAGGATTTCGGGTTTCCTCCGAGAGGAAGACTGGAGCCTGACTGTGAAAACTAAGAAGAAAAAAGCTCCTAAAATCAAGAAGGAAAAATCTGGTAAAACCCATGGAAAGTACACGGCCAGCCCTTCAGGATGCACCGGGGATATCGTTCAGAATGGATACATAGAATAAATCCACGTTTGTTTTTTGTGGTACTCCCCTCGTTATTCCCATTTGTCCGCGCATTCCACACATTTCTATGTGTCTTGGGAAGCTTACCATGCTGAACCAATGTTTTGTCCCCGTCCCCATGCCTTTCCGTTCTCAACGTTACGATTACTATGACCCCTATGTTTGATATATGCTTGCAGCTCGCTCTGATATATGTTACACTCTGCGTTGTGTATCCTATCCTGCTGTATAACGGGCTATTTATTCCTCTCCCTGACCTCAACACCCTTACTCGAGAAATAGCATACCAACCGAAACTCCGCCTCCACCCCCGCCTTATACGTCGACGGCACAACCCAATACTTCCCCGGACTCAACGTAGTCTCCGGGATCACCACTCCTGCTAAGGCGTCGCTGTACGGCCCCGAAGTCGCGACGTGCTGGGTGAGTTTGCCTGAGGGTGACGCGGAGAAGAGGGTGACGTTTAGGCGTTCCGATTGAGATGGGTGGGTGAGTTGCAGGCGAATGCTATTGGGTGCCATATCGTAAGAATGGGGCGCAGAGGAGTGAAAGGGAAGAGATCGAGTACGTACATGCACTTTGTCTGAACAGGGACGTCCACTTCGTACCTCGGGTTCTTTGTGTACGTCGGACAACTAGGATTACCTCCAGCACTGTCCCTTTCCCTAGATCGCGATCAGAATGAGCGTATCCGAAGCACAACGAAACACCTACCATGAGCCGATAATCTCCTTATCATACATCATCGCTCCTTCCGGCGGGATAGACGCGAGGTCAAACGGGAAAGTACACTCGACCTTGAGCGTAAATGGGCCGAGATACTGAGGATCGAACGCCGATACCACAATTGTCGAATCGCCTGGTACCATGTCTTTCGAGACCCTAGCTGAGCCGTAGGTGTACGCCCCGGAGCTCGCAATCGTGGCTTGCTCGGAAAGCCTTTCGTATCACCAGTGAGCGACGATCCTGAAGGAAAACATTTGAGAAAGACAAGGCTCACTCAGTCACCCTCTTCCCCCTGACCCCACACAATCGCCACATTCATCGGCATATCCTTCCCCGCCTGTACCGAGACACACGTCTGCGCCTTCGCCCCTACCTTCACGCCCTTCGGAGGAGGTAAAATACGCAAGTGATACTGCGGGTTAACCATGAACGACCGATGTGTACAATTTTCCCCCCAGNNNTCTTCTTCGTTATCGCTCCAGGTATCTTCTTCGTGTACGGAGGCGCCGCGACGGCTTCGTCCCACCGGATATCCACGTCCTTGGGCGCGTATGCGGAGATGGTGAACCCCACTTCGCTGGAATCGCCGTCGTAGGATGCGAGGATTGAGAATATGCCGGAATGCTCAGTGGATGAGAGGCGGGTTCGGACGAGGATGTGTGTGCTATTAGTGTACGTCTCTTTAGAGCGCGTTGCTTGATGAGCAAGAGTCGTGCTGGTATGGAACTCGTCCTCGACTTGCACTCTCAGTGCGATGAAGTCTTGATTCCTACGGGTATCCGGTGTATGACGAGTCAGGAGGATCCACACTTCGTCGTCGTTTGGGCTTTTGTTTTCGAAGATCATATTGAGGTGCTTTGACACTGCGTAGGAAGATCGCTTGAGAACCAGTGCCATTAAGTGGTAACTGAGAAGGGCTCACCGTCCTCTGGGTTGTTTCGCTTCCACATCCTGGAAGGAAGGGGGGGATTAGCAGTGCTGACTTGCCAGGGGCCAGACTGAGGCATACCCATGGAATGTTACCGAGTTCTTGAATATGGCGGGATCCCAACTAATGTATATGCCATCGAACATGTTCAGTGCATCATCCCAAGATAGCGTTGGACTCTCTACGAGTTTAGGTCATCAATAGCACTGCTCTCGAGAAAGACATGGGAACTGACTGAGCCTTTCAGATGATTCTGTCCCAGGGGTTACCCATGAATCAAGGATCGTAATCGTCCGACCATCTTCACTCTCCGAGACGTCTATACCTTTGTCGTGAGCCCTGCTATTCACACATTCCCATTGGTAAGAAGGGGACGTACCGGTGACTGCGTAGCTATGAGAAGGCAGTAGCTTTATCCTATCATCCAATGATACCGGCCTGCAACCCGTCCCTAGGGTGACCATGCATCGTCCTATAAGAGGTGGATTAGCAGGATGAAGCAAATCTCATAAGTAGCAGTAGAAAAATGGTGTACCAGCTGAAAACCCATTCAAGAGTCTCTCCCAAGTGCGTTCCCGTTCGAAGTCTGGTCTACCATACAGAGTGAGCCCTGACAATAAACCATGTGGGAACGGGGCGCCATACCTTCGTGTCTCAACGTGTTCCGGAATCCAGCCTGCGATGGCGCTGCACCAATGAGAGGAGGGTCCAACGAAGCGTGATGGAACTTACTGGAGGTCAATACACGAGTTCCTAGATAGACAGATGAGCGAGTGGTATGAAATGATATGCGAGTACGAACTTACGATCCGGGGAAGTCGTATCCTCCCATAAGCTTCATGTACTGAATCATGCGACACAGGTTAACTATGGATGTCAAGAGCATTAGACGCACACTCACGGCTTTCTCCAAAAGACTTGGCCAGAGGGTAGACCAGGAAGGTGTTTCAGCCAAGGCTGACATGCACATGAGCGTCCCTTTCTGAGGGTCATACGGTAGCTGGTCGTCGATGACTAGCAACGAGTATCAGGTATAAACGTGTCTGTTTAGAGTGCAGTACAAACTGACCGACCTAGAAACCATAATCAGCCTTGAGAGGACTCTAGAACAAAGAAATGATAGCCTTCCTACCCACCCTTCGCCATGCTCCGTTGAACAGGAACTTGAAGTCCAGTCGCCCTCGATGGTCGACACAGACAGGTTTGCATGTCTCGGGTGATTCACAGTAATGGTGCAGAGGGGTTTCTGCTATCTGTTTCCAACGCGTGAGTGATTCCTCGTCAAGTAAGCGTTTGGGGGGAACGAGACGCGTACATGAGTTCCAAATCTCCTGCTATGCTCTAAGCAGACGGATATAGAAGCGCATACGGAGCAGTCCGTGACGACGTGTTGGAGGATGTCTTCGGGGAGGATGCGGACTTCTTTGCAATCGCATGCTGGGACGTCAGGGCGCCGCCATACTGCGGAGACGGCGGTTTGTTCGGGAGATAGGTTGGGTTGACCGTCGGGATCCCTAGAGAGTGCATATGAGTTCGGGCAAGGGTGAGGCGCGTCTGGAGGATTACGGACGTAAACAGCTCGCCTCCTTGTACGTTTGTGGGTGAAGATTCGTCCCAGAGGGGAAAGACCAGGTCGTTTACCTGCGCTCCTTTTTTGAGCACGCGATAGAGTTCGTCTGGAAGGTTCGTCAGTTCTTGCCATACGAGAAGAATATGAGTACGGGCGTACGCGGTGCGAAATGGTTCACAGCTACAGGCGTTAACCTGACCTCAGCAGACTCCCCGTCCAACGGTTTCCTCTCCGAACCGACACCCTTCACTCTCGCGTTCGCCTTCTCCGAGAACGACTTGATCTTCTCCGCCCTATCCAAAGCTTTCTGTGCATTCACTTTCCATTTGGCCTTATCTTTCTCCTTCACCCCTTCTAAGCCGCTCAGGTGCAGATATAGCTCAGCACTCTTGACGTAGTATTGAAACGCTTGGTTGAACTGGCGAGACAGCTCGGCTTTGGTAGCTTTGGCGTAATGAGCCTATGTTCTACTTGAGTCGGTGCTTGAGGCCATCTAGCTTACAGCGTGGGAGACGTACATCGGCCGTCTGCGCTGTGGAATCCAGTTCAGGACGTTGCATTATGAGGGGAGATGGTGGTCAGAACGAAGCTGTAATATTGGAGACGCGGGGCCATTTGATGGCTCGGATAGGGGCTTTGACGCCTCCTCTGCGTCCTCTCCTGACTTCGTGGAGGGGCTCAAACACCTATAATGGGCTCATAAAGCTTTAATAAAAGCGCAGAAACCTATGCTGGGGTCCCTCCTAGGTCTTACCCCCATAGACCCCTTCGGAGGTCCCGTCATAACGCGTTAAGTATGCTTTATTTGATTTTACAGCATCGCATTAATGGGGTAGTGGTAACCTGGGTCGTTGCCATCGACCGCCGGGGGTTCGATTCCCCCTTAATGCATAGCTTTTTATGTTCTCTCTCCTCCACCATCTCCGCTCTATACCTAACAGGCGCCCAATCCTCTTTTTACTCGTAAATCGTCCATCGTTCTCGCCAACCAGCAAAATGAGCGATAAAATGGATGTCGATGGCCTGACAATCAGCAACCTGCCGACTCGGCGACGGCGAGCGCAGATTCCCAGCCGTCGGGCACTGATCAGTCTGACGATGCTGCCTTGCCTTCATCTTCGCGGTGACCCAGCGACCGCAGTTTGGCCCTAGTATCTCGTAAACCACGCCTACGGATGTTCCCCACTAGGTGCCAATCGTAACCCACAGTTCCTCTTGATGGATTTCATCCATGTGGGAGACGCGTTTAAAGCTTCTGATATCCTAAACGGACTACAGTAAGTAGCCGCCCTCGTCGGTCTTGCACTCTTTGAGCCATCTTGATCATATCCTTGTGCAGACCCCTTCCAGATCCTGATACTCCAAAGGGCTCAGCAATAAGGCCTCTCCATGATAGTGTATGGCAGGCGGCTTTGTTGCTGCTGGGCTTGCTCGTAACATTGCCCATCCTCAGGTCCGCTCTCCTCTGAGAGTTCTTGTGGTAAGGAAATTTCGCGATTGGATAACTTAGCATGCTATTGATCATATGTGTACAGGGTCGAGAATTGCATAGATGAGATGGCCCGTAAATTTGAAAAATGTCAACAGAACTAGAAACGGGAATGGAAGAATGGAATGGGCGCTTCAGAATTGAAGAGAATCGAGATCTACCTATCGGAATCCTTATGAAACAACCATCAGGACTGCCGTCCAAAAACGGCTAACGTCAGAACAAAGCGCGCTTCACCACCCCAAAGCCCCTCTAATNNACCTCTATCTCGCGCACCNGAGCGATAACACCAGCCTCATCANGCACCTCTNCATCCACTTTCTCCTCCTCCGGATCATCCAAAACNGAAACGTCACCTCCGCACCTCTCAATCTCCTCNTCCGCCCTCACAAGNGCCTCNTCCAANTTCTCCATCCTCTCCCACTCCTCCATCCGCACCTTCACNANNAACGGCAACCTCTCNTTGACGCTATTCCAAAACGCCGCACGNTTANCCACNACGGAGCGGTGGACGCCNCGGCTTCGGTGTTCNGTNGCGGACTGGACTGTGCAGTCNTCGTGTAGGNTAAGGCTGAGGAACATCAGCACNTCGTTCTGGTTGAACGNGACGTTCCCTGGACCCCCAATGGATAGGGTGAACAGNGAGTCGAGGGATTCAGGGATAGANGCGNNNGAGCAAGAGGCGACGCGGGTGTAGTNGAAGTTGTCNTTGTCGAGGTANATCCCGAGNTCCGTGAGNTCAGGGCAGGANGAGGCGAANNTTGGNAGNGAGTGGAGGGAGGGGAAGTCGCCNGCGGAGTAGTTNGCGGCTTCGAAGTCNGGGCTGGGGTTGAGGTCCAGGTATAGGACCTCCGGGCAGCAGGAGGCGATGGAGGANACTNCGGNGTCTTTGAAGACGAGAGGGAACTCGTGGTGNAAGGAGAANTCNGNNAGNGTGAGGNTGNTGAAGATNGGTTTGAGGTCGTCNATGGANGGGCACTCGTCGAGGGTAGGGTGNAGGGTACGNTCGAGAGGNCGGGTNTGGCATTTGGANAGGAGGAGGTACTTGACGCTCTTGCACCTCTTCGCGATGGCAGAACAGAGTTCTTGAACGGCGGNCGCGGGGNTCAAGGCNAGGGGTNTAGACGTANAGTTCTTCNAGNGTNGGAGGAAGGGTGTTGGTCTCGAGGAAATGGGCGATGTCCGGGNAGGGAGCNGCCAAGTGCAGCTTCTCGAGGGCNGGCCAAGAGTTGNCGCTNTTGGGGATGGAAGGCCTGAATCGNCGNGANGGGTCGTACACTCCTCCTCCATAGTCNGGGCTCTGAAGGCTCTGGAACTTNGGCAGCGTNGCGAGGGTCTCGAGGAGGGTGCCGGAGGACCAGTACCTCGGCAGCTCNANAGNCTTGAGCGACTTGCNGNACCCNTTCACNAGNTGNAGGATGAAAGGCTCGACGACATTCANGTANCCCTTCATGTTCACNGCAAGGCTCTCGATGCGCGGCATGCGCCCGATAAGGTGGTTGATATATTGACGGAGAGCAGAACCGGGAACGGTGTGGGTATAGGTAGTGGGTAGGGTGATGTGGAAGGTGCGGATGCCGGGGTGCATGAAGAGGACGCTCCGATGCAGGAGGGAGAGTTCCGTGGGGGCGACCCAGGAGAAGCTCCGAAGGGAAGGGAAGAGATTGCCATTCTCCCCGATGTGGAAGGGTCGGAGGCGAGCGAAGGTGTCGAGGAGGAGGACGTAACGCTCATCGGTGTCGTCGAACGCGAGCGACTTGACGCGCTTGCTGTAGTGGAAGAAGCGATGCCAAGCGCGTTCGGAGGGGAGGCCCACGAGGTCCTATGAAAGGCAGTGAAAGGAAACGAACGTCAGCGTTCAGCGCCTATCACATCGGAGAGGATACAAGGTGAGGCCGACGTACGAGTTTGTTATGCTTGAGCTCATAACCTTTCGATGCGAGCAGGTTGAACAAAGGACGAAGATCCGTTTGCGTCTCCCAAAGGTGGCTAAGAGCAACCTCGGACCATTGCTTGCAGACTCTCGCAGCGATGGTCAAGTCCTCATCGTCGAGCTCGCCGACGATAAGGTCAAAGAGCTCCGGCACTTGGAGAACGCGAGGCATAGCAGCAGCACCAACAGTTGCGAGACGTCGTTGGCTCATGGTAGATGAATTGGGATGGTGAAGAATTCGAAGAACAAGGGGCGATGAAGAAATTTGGAGACAAGGCCCAAGGATTTATAGGCGCTCATATGAAAGAGCATCGTGTTCGCCGGAGTGAAAGGGAATGCGATAAGGCCGTGCTCGACGCGTACATGAAAGGGAAAACGCGTCTGGGATGGATTTATGAAAGAAAGAAAGCGCCGCATCTCTTTCTTACCGATCATCCTCTTTCTCTCCCTTCATGAAACCCAACAAAACGTGCTGAAGACATGAGGCTTTTCTTTCTCTCTCGATCGCAATCACATTCAAAGATGAGTGACGATATTGCAAGATCGGAGGTTGGGCGCCGGTTTTGAGCCTAGAGGTGCGCGACGACGACACTGCTGATGAGTGTCAGAAAGATGGAGTGACGATGTAGTGTCGTGCATGGGCAGAGGAAGACCAGGTGAGCTTACGGGTGCAGTACGATCCGGCGAGCATTTCTACTTGCGGACCGCTGGATATCTCGCGGACCGCTCAGGGACCGCCCGCGCCATGACGCTCCTTGTGGTCCCCGCTCACTTCCCCGCGTCTCCCCACGTTATCCTCCACCTACCCCGCATCAGGCTGCACAGTTGGACCTTACAACTTCGCCCGGCTCTGACGGTCCTTCCGCGATATCAGAGTTTGCCNTNTCCATTTTGNATCNCGGCATATCCTTTTCAAGGACGTGGACTCCTGCTAAAGNCAAATGCCTGACCANGNTGCCCCACACACGCATACTNNATCANCACCTCCTGAGTGCATCTGTGGTACCTGGATGGAGCTAGCTGTCGTCCCATGCGAAAAGAAGCGGTCCGCGGCCATAGTATGGCTCTTTTCGGCTTGGGTATGAACGCTAGGTGAGCACAATATAAAAGCCCGCAAACNGGTGAATTGACCTACGGCGCTCCCCCAGCCGTTGCATCCACTCATCCTCTTCCTCCATCCCGCCTNTTCNCTCCCNANCCCCTTCCTACTATCCGTNATNCAAATCNTTCTNCACCATGGGCCTCGGCGACGTGAAGCAGGGGTTGTTCCAGAANATTAGGGTGTATTGTGCGTCTCATTNCANCCCTTCGTTANCCTCTTCCTGAGNTNTNACTCGNCTTCNCCCANCAGGGTTGGCGTTCGTCGTNTACTGGGGTATCGTTCTCTTCGGTTACGATACGTGCGTCCTGTCACTTCTCAGCGTATCCTCATGACACTCAAGNCGCCTCCGGTTCACAGTGGTGTCGGNGGAGGCGTTGTCAGCGCAAACTACTTCCTGGAGTCGTTCGGTCTCATCGAAAACGGAGTCAAGAACCAGAAGAGGGTCGACGAAGTCTCCTCCAATGTGGTCGCTGTGTTGCAAGCCGGAGCCTTCTTCGGTGCATTGGCTAGTGCACCAGTCTCTTGTGAGTTACGCGTTCTTCGCATTTCGTTTATCCCTTCCCACCGTCGAACCTTGAGTTAATTCTCCTGTCGACGGTCTTCCACTTCCGATGTGAACTGTGGACTATCTTCGGAAGCACATGCCATCATCGTACCCTGGCCTCACAGCCAAATATAACACTTCCTATCATTTCATTCGCTTGGCTCTTCGAAAGAAGTGTATCCGGATCCTCACGTTCATGCCATATTCCGCCCTTCATCATGTTTCGTTTGCTAATTGGGTTATCGGCATGCAGCAAGAATTGGGCGCAAATGGACACTCTTTGGATTCGCTCTGATCTTCGCCGTTGGAGCTGTACGTTCAATGTGCCCTCTTTCCGGGCCCTGGAGCTGCCTAACGTAATTTCAAGGTCCTTACTACTATCGCTGCTGGTCCTCCACACGGTCTCCCGCTCATCTACTCAGGTCGTGTGCTCGCTGGATTCGGCATCGGTGCTATCTCCGCTGTCGCCCCCGCCTTCGTGTCGGAATGCTCTCCCAAGGACGTCCGTGGCCGTATTACGGGTCTGTTCCAGATCATGGTTGCTATTGGAGTCATGCTCTCCTACTTCGTTAACTGTGAGTTTTCCCCGTCGGCTAACGTTCACCGTATTCCTCTGACGGCGGCACCAACGCAGATGCTATCGGCGTTCATGTCCCCACTGGAGTCAACGTATGGAGGATTCCGTTCGGCATCCAGCTCGTACCGGCAGGAATCATGGTTCTGGGTCTCCTCACTGTCAAGGTCAGTAGCTTTAGCTCCGAATTTATCAAACCTTAGTACGGTACTAACCCGATCCCCACAGGAGTCCCCGCGATGGCTCGCTTCGGTAGGAAGACACGACGAAGCTCTCAGAATCCTGGCCTACCTCCGACGCACCTCCGAAGCCGATCCCAACACCATCGCTGAGATGTCCGAAATCCAAGCCGCTATCGAGGAGGAGAGAGAGGCTCGCGCGGGGTTGCACTGGAAAGAGGCGTTCTTCGGAAAGGGCAACTTCATCCGGTTCTTCATCGCGTTCTTCATCTTCCTCCTGCAGCAATGGGCTGGCCAAAACTCTGTCAACTACTACGCACCCCAGATCTTCGCGTCCATCGGGTATGCCAACAGGAAGAACTCTTTGCTTGCCAGTGGAGTGTATGGAATTATCAAAGTCGTCGCTACAGCTATCTTCATCTTCTTTGGCGTCGAGACGCTTGGTCGTAGGCTGTCGCTCATCATCTCGGCACTTGGAATGGGGACACTGTTCTTCATTATCGGTGCGATCCTGAAGACTCACCCTCCGCCGGTTACCGATCCCAAGGTCGCCGCTCCCGCTCCTTCGCCCGCATCCCAGGCCATGGCTGCGATGCTCTACATCTACGTCTGCTTCTACTCGATGGGCTGGGGACCGTTGCCTTGGGTCTACGTTTCGGACATATTCCCTACGAGGACCCGTCACTACGGTCTGTCGACGGCTAGCGCGTCTCAATGGTTGTGGAGTAAGTCCTCCGTCGTGGAATCTGTCTACCTCTTTGTGGTACTGACGCGGACGTGCAGACTTCGTTGTTAGCAAGGTCACTCCTCAGATGCTCACNAACCTTGGGTANAAGATCTTCCTTATGTTCGGTACCGTGAACATCGCTGCGATGGGCACCTTCTCCTAGTACG
>JANDKE010000527.1:0-23790 GCA_027627275.1 Coprinellus aureogranulatus | reverse complement strand
CTGAGACTCCTCTTCATCGAACGCCCCAGGAGGCTGCAGCTTCGCCTTCTTGGCTACACTCCCGTTCATGTTTAACGTTCGACCGAGAGATCGCTGTGCGAGAGGAGACTCAGGAGCTANACCTCCAAAGATCGACTGATTCAACTGGTTTCCTGNTTCCATGTCCTTCCAGCCAGGAACAANNTCNGGTTCAGGTTCAGGTTCAGGTTGCGACTTCTCCNGTTCCTTCGNTTTGCCCTGCTCCATGTCCACATCCATNCCTTCATCCNGTCGNTCTTCAGAGNCCGCAGANANNGGCTCTGGTTCAGGAACGGGCTCCTCTTCCTCNTCTTCCTCTTCGGGTAGAGGCCTCTTCTGGGCCGTCTGCTTGGGTTGATAGAACGCATTCGCCTGATTGACGGTGGAGACNAAGACTGGTTGCGCGGGAGGAACAGAGGAAGCGTGGCTAACAGGCTTGCTAGTCCCGCCNGGCAAGCGCATTCCGCTTGCAGGGGACGAGATAACAGGGCCNGGTCCCACCGAGAGCCTTTGTCCAATCCCACTGAGGGAAGCCCTGCCTTTCCCAATAGCTGACAAAGACCCGGACTTCCTGGATGTAAANCCATTAGCGGAGATAGAGGTGCTACTANTCGGTGCNGGGAGGAGCGGAGCTGGGGCATNGGCGTTGGCATTAGCATTGGGTGCTGGTGCTGTCGCGCTAGAAGCGGCGAATTGAGGGGCGACTGCAGCAGGTGGTGTGNGAGGGATTTGAATATTGCGCAGAGGCGTGTTGGTTGACTTGTTGAGGCTNTCGGGGACAGGAACTTCCTCCCAAGATTGAGAGAGATTCGCGGGTTCTGGTCTTGTGGCTGTTCGNGCTGGAGTTTCTGTCTGCGGTGCCTTCTCCTTGAAGGCAGGCTTGAACTCGGCTTCGAGAAGAGACTTCTCGACCGGCGATAGAGACTCGTATAGGTCTTTCAACAGTGCTTTCCGGTCGGACGACTCCCTTTGGTCAAACCCAGCTGCTGCGAACTTGCGGTCCATTTTGATAGCTTCGATGTATTTGCCGAGTTCAATGTAGCGGACGCATACAAGGTCTTGAATCAGCGCTACAGTGGATGTGCTGTACTCTTCCGAAGGTTTCAGAGCAAGGTCGTTGAGCAACCTTTGCTCAAACGGCGATAGTGGGAGCGAAATAAAGCTCTTCAGGGCATGTGCTTTAACTTTCGCTACAGATGACTGTTTAAGCTGGTGCCAGGCGAAGGTATATACAAGACTCACGAGTGACAGCCCAGTCAATAATCCGCCTGAACAGACGAGGACGCATCTCGTCCGTCTCGCTGAAAGACCTCTGGTATTGCCAAGCCTCTAGAATAGAGGACTCTGCAAGTGCAATCACATATCTCAACATGTCCGGGGGTTCGACCAGCGGTGGCTTCGCGGTGCGTACGTATCTGAGGAGAAGCGGACCGGGCTGGGGAGTGAGCGAGATGGCATGAATGACCTTGGAGGCGTGATCCCTGTTGATACGAGAGTCTGACAGTATCGATACGGCTTTCTGCAAGAGGGTTATTTCAACTCTCTCATGGAACAAAACCAACAGTCGAAGTCGCGCTCACCGGTACGTTGACTCCCATGTCGAGGTACCAATACGCGTCCGCAAGCGCCGAGAACTGGGGTGGAATGGAATATGCCTTCTTAAACGTGTTATCCCTGCCGTCCTTTTGGAATTTGAGCAAGTAGTACACCAGGGTTTGCTTCTTGAGCGTGTCGTAGGTCGATTCATCAATGGCTTCAAGCAGGCGCTCAAGACCTGCTTGATCCCGTGGTGGATATAGATAGTCGGGATCCCTGATACCTCCGTCTTTCAGAAGCACGTCAAAGATAAGTTTATCGTCCAACGCAGCTCTCCTCTCCATAATCTGCTCTGGACGAGGAGACCGCCAGGCAAATCCGTCGTTGGAGAGGTCGAAGTGCTTGGAGAGTCCGGCCCTGGGGCTTTGTGACGACGAGACCTAAGGAACGTCAGAAACGCGGTGAGACTACTAGAGGGCATAAAGGCCTGACCCCTTCCATGGTACCCAAAGGTGGTGGTGAAGGAGCAGAGCAGAGAGCGCGGTGGCGTCAGGTGCGCGACTCCGAGTCTGACGACTGNGACACAACAAAACAACGCTTAGTCAGCGTCGCGAAACTGANAGAGCCAAAGCAAACACTNCGNCCTTTCCACGGTACCACCATGGTCAGTTCCAATCTGTTTCGGTAATCTATGTGCAGACTCACAGTGGCTCCATAGATCATCCCTGTGCGATGCTTCTCCTGTGGAAAGGTCATTGGTGACAAGTGGGCCTCATACCTGGATCTGTTGGCGAAGGACATGAGTGAGGGGTGAGTGCACTCAGTCGGCTGCTTGGATTTCTCTGGTTGAACGGCTTTCGGTGCAGTGATGCTCTGGACGAACTCCACGCTTTAAGCGCTACTGCTGTAGGCGAATGGTCCTGACTCACGTCGACCTCATTGAAAAAATTGCTCCACTATAATCGTCCGTCNTTCTGCATCTTCCTACACCCCATTCCTAACTTTGTTATTAGCTATGGAGCGTTCCAAAAACAAGGCCGAGAACAGGCGGAATCTACAAGAACGAGAATTCTGAGATCCCAGACCCTTCTTTCCTTGACACACTCCGATCTACCGCTTCGCTGCATGGGTATTTTCGTCGATGTAGACTGCAAGCATCACCACACGAATTTGGACCATGCTTGACTCAGTGTCGAGTCTCCGAAACCTCTAGCGTCTCATCCGGCTTTCGTCAATCANNCATACCACATTGTACCACCACCCACGCAAAACACCCCTAATGACCAGGTACCAAGACTTCGAGCATCCAGNNCATCATGTCCGTCAGGACCGCTTCAAGACAGTCTTTGGGCCCATGCATAGACTCTTTGTACATTACCTAGATGCTGCGCTCTGCTGCGAGACCGCAGTTCGTCGCATAGTAGATCGCTACCGTTGGGAATAGCACAACTGTTCCCATTGTATGGCTTTGCAGTGTGAAGGGACCATCATCCGCTGTGATTGCGGAACGTCAAGCCCGTGGGCTATGCTGTGTCAAAGTGTACTTAGCGCGGTTCAGATTGTTACCCCGCAGNCCAGTTTCTTCTTGTCTTCCACCCCCAAGCTGAAGGTCGCATCGGCGGAAGCCGAACATCACGATGAGCCTTGACCAAAACCTTTTCACTCTCATCTTCACTCCCAACAAAGATCATCCAAATGTAACTGATCTCGTCGATCCTTCGGAGACCANACACTACCACAAACGGAGAGTTCCAGGGCAGGAGTATAAGATTGAGGTCTATGGTNNGTTATGACNTNGTCCTGTTTCCCTACTGTAATTCTGAGCTTGGTCTACGCGNAGACCCCCTATCCGAATCGNTGCTCATCACAGCGACCGCCCCGTCAGCCTCCAGCAAAGTCAAGGTCTTGGAACTGTACAANCCCACNACTGTCGTTGAATTGAAGTCGACTGGGACCCTGTCGTTCANATGGTCGTTCAAATGGGAAGAGTGCGTTNNCCCCNTANCTTNAGTGNAGAGGAAANCCTTACNTCNGGTCCTCGACGGCAGACACGAATTCGAGTGGAAGCGCGAGCAATGCTTCCTCATCCGAAAGCCAGANCCCCCAGTCCTTGTCGCAGTAACNAAGGAGCANAGCCGNCAGCTCAAGAANCCGCAGGTTCAGATTCTTGACTACAATATCCAACGGTATGCACCTNGAAAGGAATAGATACAACCATGGGCGCTTATNACTGNCNATTCTCCTCCAGCTTCGACATAGATGATAGGAAGGGTCTGGAGATNGTCATCCTCACTGCCCTNATGACCTTCCACGATATGTCAGACAATGTTTCTTCTCCCGTGGCCGAGCAGCCCCCCACGGCCTTGCAGGCGCCTCCTCCAAGCATTTCACGTCGCGTCTCCAGCCTCGTCTCTTTCAACAATGAAGCCCCTCCTCCTCCAACNCCGCCAAAGCCTGCTCCGAGGACAGGACTTGATCGTATCCGCGAATTGCAGGAAATGAAAGGGGAGGACTATAATGAGATCACCGTCGAGGACGAAGGCACTGTCGANGACTATGCGCAATANTGCAGCGACCTTCTCAGCGTGAGTGTACCTTCACATCCCGCATGCCTCCANGNCTCACNNCGTATCATTAGGACGATGCCATGNTGTTCATATCCGTCAAGTCNTCTGCTGCGGAGTTCGTTCCAAAGGTTCTGCAAGTAGTNGAAGAGACNAAGCGGATACGCTACAAAGCAGGGATGGACGACGAGGCTGAGCTACACCAATACGTNCTGTACGATACTGAGAAGAAGAAGGGTCCAAAGCGCATCAACCTCAACGATGATGCTAAACAGAAGGCCAAGTACGCTCCGCCCGAGAGCCTGACAGGTGCACCTCAGCAAAATCGACATGCCAGAGCTTGCACCAAAGTCCCAAGGAACTGTGAACAGGGGCAAGGACAACAAGGGTCGGTAGCTTTCTCCTCGCCATGGTACCATCCCAGTCCTTAACGTATGCCTCTTTCGCTTCCACTCCTACAGCCTCTACTGGTTCTGCCCCATCTTCGTCGACGGCATCGTCCGCCCAGCCCCCATCTAAGCCTCGCAAACGCACACCATCACCACCCGCTTCATCCCCTGCAACACCGTCTGGATCCTCGTCCTTCTGGGGATCGAGGAATAAGCAACCCAAGAATAAACTCACCAAGCAGTCCAAGGAGAGGCCGACGTCTACCCCTCCGCCTGCGGCGTCGACTCCACCACCCCCGCCGACAGGCATCTTCAATTCACAGCCCCCTCCTCCGCCTCCACCAAGCTTCCCCATGCCTTACGGTGGCGATTATAAGGCCCCTCAGCACCCTCCTGTACAACACCCGCCACCTCCACCTCCGCAACATTATCAGCAGCAGCCATATGGGCAGGGTAGCTCTTCGGGTTCAGGATCGAATCGCCCACTGAGTACGGTGGGTGGGATCGCAGAGTCCGTCGTGTCAGGCTTATTTGGGATGGTGAAGAATGCTTCCAATCAAGTTAGGAAGTGAGCTATGTGGTTGTTATACCGAAAATCTGTGCTGCTGGATGGTGCCTCTCACCGTGGACGCTTTAAATCAGCCATGTGTAAACTATTTCTTCTATTAGACGCCGATATTCGGTGCGCTGTTTTATACACAACAGACATATCGTCATCTCTTCGCAGTGGCCTAACCGACTACTCTGAGCCTATCTCCGTCGATAGCTTGCAACTCTCATAGAGTCTCTGAAAGAGCTGGAATATTGTGGAACGTCGAGGCGCTCTCTAGCGTGGGAACTTCAACCACGGTCATATGCTCGCGTCGACTGCGCGTTGATGCAAGTTCAACTCTCTCCTCGATCTAGTCGCGACAGCGCTGCTCCAGGATAGCCTGACCTTATTTACTAACTAGATACGGCAAATCAACCCACTAACCTCACGTTGCTGTTATGACCGGCCATCCTAACAACAGAAACTACAATAGGCAGCACCACATTCGCGGTCAGCCGCGAGAGCCTTCCCCACCACCCTTGGTTGACCCACCTTTGATGGGGCCAGATAGCCCTGAGGACCCCAAGGACGACCCCAAGCTCAGCTGGTATTATGGCGAGGATGCTGGCGGCTTCGTCCTTACATTTGGCAAGCACAAGGGGAAAGCGCTCAAGGAGGTTCCTTACTCGTACCTCAAGTGGTGCATGGCAAACCTGGAACGAGCGGTGAGTGTATTTACCGATTGACCAGTTCTGAACGTTCAATAGCAGTCTGACGATTGTCCAGAGGTCTCTGCGGAGTGCCATCCAGAAGTACGACGAAGGGCTCAAGAAGTGGATTGCAGAGGGTAACTACGGGGAAGTAGTCGTCCCGGTTGGGAGGACCTACAAGGGTATGCCCTTGAAGAAATGCCGCGACAAAGAGTGGATGAAATGGCTTGTCCAGAAATCGCTTCCTACGTTCAAAGAACGGGTAAGCCTTTTTGTTGGCTGTCCTTCGGTTTCAGTAACTGAAATGACATTGATAGCATGAGTTGTTCTTCCTTGCAATAGATGGCTGGCTGAAGAACCCTCCGCATCAGCTGGCTAAACGAGACATTGGGGAAAGCCTCGCCAAGACCAAGTATTATGATGACCTCAATCTTGACCTGGAAGAGGGAGAAGAGTTCGACGACTCAGACGCCGACGAAAATGGGAACCTTGCTGGTTTCATTGAGCCAGACCCCGAAGAAACCGGTGGAACGGTCCAACGCGTCCTCAGAGACGCGACGAGGGCGCTAGGGCTCGAGTGCGCACCCAGATGATGATGGTTCTGTCTACGACGCGTACGCGCCTACATGACCAACGCGAAGCTGACTAAGCGAGTCCGGCGCCTGGACACCAGTCCACCGGAAACTCTTCGTACGCGTATCGTAGCCATATCACTTTTTCGAGCACGTTTAGAAATCAAGCTGTACTTCAATTCGATGAATGTCTACTCGGCCGCCTCACCCCGAAAATCAGTGAGAACGGAGAGGACCTGTATGAAACGTGCTGTGCCCCAGGCTACGGAGGTTGGGCGCGTGCCATGGGCCAGACGAAACAGAAGAATGAGGGGGCGTTTGCTAGGCTGATGCCAGCGAGGTACGGTGATGGGACGAAGTGGATGAGAGGCTCGTTCGCAGAATTGAGGAGGTCATGCTATCTTACTGTCACCCTCGTTCGGGAGAAGAAACTGATGCGTTAGGGGAATGTGCCCCAGATAGATTCCATCTCGCGCTACAAGGATTTTACGTCGCACCATCCACACACGGCGCAGGAAACTCCAACGGTGACGCATCGGGTCTCCATTGAGGGTGATTTGACGCCGCCCTGTCTATTAGGAAGATCATCCGGCTGCATCCCAGGTGCCTTGGTGCGCACCCTACGAGACGCTGTCAATCTGCCAACCGACTCGGACAGACTCGTAAAAATTGGTGCCCTCTCTTGGATACCAAGCTCGACTACGATCTAGGCTTCAGCCCTTTCCCGCTGTTTTGCGCTATGTAAACATCGTAAAGCCCTTCTTTTCAGGTCCTCTGTGAGATCCACCCGTTCACCAGATGATTTACTAATATGGTCGTGTCTAGTCGCTACGGCACCTACACCGCCTACATCGTTCTGTTCAGATAAGAGATCTTGAAAATGAGATGTCGTGTATCGATCTCCACACCATCCTCTTTCCTCAGGTGCATATTAACCCACCGTTCGCAGTCAGAGACGTCGAGAAGCACTCTGTTGTACCTCAAAAGCACTTCCTCTATCCTACACACCCCACCGCGCACCATCACTGTCCCATCCCCATACCTTGTAAAGACGAGAGGAAGAAAAGATAGTTCGTTGAACTCCAGTGGGCCCATCAAACATTCGAGTTTACGAAGCTTCGGGCACAAGCACCCAGGCTCAACCGTGGCCAAAGCACCTTGTGTATCAGCTTCATCTGAAGCTTTTTGGGAAAGGCGTGGCGTGAGTTCTGTCAGGATGCTGTCGTCAATCAACGCAGAGGGGGTGGAGTTACCCTGACGGCTTCGAATGGAGTGGTAGTAACTGTTGGAATTCCCAACTAGCTTGAGGCGGACGACATTCGTCAATTGACGGAGGCAATGCATAAGCGATGCCTGTGTCAGCGACAAATAGTCGAACGTCATATCCAGTAATTGGCCTCCGAATCGAGAAAGCCACTCGACTGTGGCAGAATGTTGTGGGTCGGTGGGATCCGATGAACTGAACATTATGGAGAGCTGTGTGAGGAGTGGGAGGTTGAGCCTGAATGCCAAGCCTCTGGTCGGCGGCTCGGGACCCGAGAGCTCTAAAACCTGAAGCCTAGGGAGATCTATCTCCCGAGTTCCCCCTGAATGGTGCGAGCCTCTGAAGTCGTTCAGCTCCAGGGAGCAGTGAATGAGGTTTTTGCAAGACGCTAGGAAAGGCAACAGGTCCCCCTGATGAAAAGGTTGGGCGCAGTGGGGATGAAGAGACAGGAAAGTGAGGTTTGGCCAACAAACGGGAAGGGCAGCACTTCTCTCGACAAAAATGGACCGAATTCGGGTAGGGCCAATGCAACGAGGGACGGGCACCGCAGCGATTCTACAAAGGGTGCGAGAGGGCGGCTTGGGGTGTGAGCGTTGAAGGTGAGTTCATCGCGAATGCAGAGTGTGAGCGACTTCAGCGCAGGCATATCTTTTGCCGGTATCTTCAATAGGATGAGGAGCGGGGAATCTGCTTCACGAAGAGATACCTCGATCTCGAGGGATAGCCATCGGGAAGACGTAGAGCGAAGTGTCGTGACGAGCTCGCGGAAAAGTCGATGTCGATGTTTCATCCCAGGAACTTGTGAAGGCATATCAGCCTTGATTATAATAGTCAGTTTGCGGGTACCCGAGCGATGAATGTAGGCCGATAGCCTAGTAAGCGCCGCCTCGTCTCTCTTTTCCCATTTTTCCTCCCAAGGCTTCAAGAAAATCTTCCTGTTCTCCTCTGGTAAGCTGTCCAGAGAGGATTCTGTTACGCCCTGGGGCATGTGGTAGGCCTTGGGGTTGAATGAGATCACGGCCCATAGCTGAGGCATATTTAGGGCCATTTCCCGCCATGCTCGACAAACGTGGCTGATGGCGATTGCCGGAAAACCATGATTATGACGAGCGGCGAGAAAGATGAGACCCAGGATGTCTCCTGGGATACGTCGAAAGGGGGAGAGGAGGGCACGATGTTGCTTGATGAAATACGCGCGCCGCTCGAGTTGGTGCTGGAGTGCTTTTGCCTTGCTTGCCATATCCTCGAACTGGATTCGGATGTCCTCTGCGATCTTGCACTGATCCTGAATCACCTTCGCGATGCCGTCAACTTCCTCAGACGAAGGCACATAGTTGGTGTCGAGATAGCGGTCGAAGGGAGAGGTGAGCTCGGAACTCATTGCTAGATGAGAAGGAAACGAGCAGTGCCTAACAGCCGCATTGCGATCTCGACTTTATATTCATCACTCCGAGTCGCACAGCACCCTGTGCGGAGATCAAAACCTTATCTACTTGCATTCAACATCATGATATTCACAATGCTCCGGGCTCCCTGGCTGTCGACGGTCACACTTTATCGTGGGCGGCGTCGAGCCCGACCTTGAGCGAAGTAGCAAGGTAGACTACCAGGAATCGGAGATTACTTCTGGCGCCTTCCTCCAGCGAAGTTGATGACGTGCCAAATGCGCTATCTAGGCCGCTTATTACGCTTCTTGGTATCCTCCGAAGTCCCTTGCACGATTACACACGAGTCTGTGGGGGCTATGTTAGGATGTTTCGGTCATGTCAGTATCACTAAAATCCATGGCCTCCACCGCGCTATATCATACATTCGTTCTTTCCGCCATGGTCTTTTCGTCAGATGAGAATGCCAGAGCCCCCATGAGCCAGCCCACAACGATGGTACTAATGTCTCAGTCCCATCATTACTCTTCAAAAGGCGGCGTGAAGCAAAGGACTTGAGACTGCCAAGCGACGAGTCTGGTGCACGCCGGGCTTTTCGGTCGTCGATTGACGTGACGCTGAGACGCTTCCCAGTATTCAGGCCGCCACTGAAAGGTGCTCTGTGGGGGCTTCGAAATGCTCTAGTCCTAATCCCGTTCAGCCCATTGAGTCTGGCCTGCCACGGTGAGACATGAGTTCCCAGGGAAGGCGAATAGGTGAGCGTTCCGGGCAAAAACGTGTCGCGAATTCGTCCATACTGTAGGTTCGGGTAGCGATTACTTCAATCTGGCTAAAAGCCGAGAAGACCTCGTCGGAATGTTCCCAGCCTTGGCCACGGAGGGACCACCATCGAGAAGTTGGGTCGACTTGGGAATGCGCATGCTTCCAAGGCTCCCTCAGGAGAAGGGGAAAAGAGGAGGCGGAAGTGGTTGAGGCATGGCTACTGAGGGGAACGAGCCTGGCGTGGCAACAGTTGGGGGTGTGTCATTCCATGACCGTTCTTAAAGGGGTGTGACAGTCATTGCGCAGTCGTTCTGTCAGTCAGTGGGGTATACGAGCATACTTCCATTGCAGCATAAATATTACATTCCTGCGTTCTCGATCCGCCCATCCAGTACACTCTTCAAGCAGCGTTAACGGTCCGAGCATGGTCTGGGCGTGGACGCGTTTACAGTCCACCGAGCTGCGATTCGAGCTCCTGGAGTTCTTTCTGAACCTGGTTGTACTTCTCCTTCAATTTCTGTACGGCGGTGTGTGACGTTAGAACTCGGGGAGAAAAGAAAGTAGATGAGGTGCGTACGTCGAAGTCGGCCTCGATCTTCTCCTTCTCTTTCTCCATACTCGTGATCCCTCGCTCCGCCTCTTCCGCCCGGAGCGTTGCTTGTTGGCGCCTACGCATCGAGGAACGGTTAGCGTGACGGATTCTATAGACAGGGACGCCTTCCCCGCTGCGGCAAGTCCCGACACGGTCAGACGACTCCCCAGCGGAAATGCATTCTGCGCTGCTGCTCTAACGGCTCGAATCTCCGGGGTTGAGACGAAGGGGAGGAAGAGCGACCCGATAGACAAATTACTTACTGTGCAGTAAGCTCCTTCACCTTCGCCAAAGCCTCATCCAGATCCTGCTCCAACTTATCGACCTTGTTCGTCAGATTGATGTTCTCCTGCTCGTATCGTGCAAGCTCGAGTTTGGCATCCCGCAGGCCCTTCTCTGCTTCTTCTGCGCGGTCAAAAGCAGCATCACGCTCAGCGCTGAGGTCTGCAAGTTTCTAGATGCCGATATCCAATAAGGTTATTCGATATGAACGCGGGATAGTGCACCGGAATTAGGGGAGATAACGGTAAGTGATCTGCCACATCGACAACCTAATTGATGACTTACAGCCTTGATTCGATCCATTACAACGTCAAATGTGGGTGAGGCCTTGCTTTAGAGAACCTTGAAGCTTGAGATCCTGGGTGGTATCGCTGCGGAGGAGGAGGAGATGGAGATGGTTTAGGTTAAGGAGTGACTGCCAGGCGATGACCTGCGCAACCCAGAATTGATCAATTGGTTGTCTTGATCGGAGCCTGTGGCGGCGCCGTCTCGGAGGGTGTTGCCAATCTGGCACAAACAGCAAGGGGCGTCACGGTCGACCTTGTACGAGTTGACCGCGATCATCGTCTACAAAAACGCAAGGGACTTCGGGTAACAGAAAACACCCTCCTTAAAGGAAAGCTCATTCTCTAAGCTAGCATTTATTCGCCCATTCATTCAAGTTGGGTCGTTTTGAAGACGTGGTTCTGGCAGGGCTTTGGCTGGTGGCCCTGGAATGGACTGTTCAACTTGCTAACGGGATCGTGATGAGCTGACTTACAGGCTGGCCATGGGAGAGCATAGCCCAGCATGGTGGACCAAACGCGGCGTTTGTGAGAGCGTGGGTTGGACCACCCCGAACCTATAGACATAACGCGCATCATGCCACTGATGGCGTGCCGGCTACCGGGTGGCTCGCGCCTTTGTAGCCGCTATCGCTGGATTATAAAGGTTGGGACGCTCGCAAAGGTCAGACAGAAACTGCGTCTTGTCTCAAGGACTTTATTCTCGGGTCCACCGTTCGAAACTGTGTGTCCATGACAATCTGTGACTACTCCGTACTCGACCACTCCTTCCTTCAAAGCACTCTAGAAGACCTCACTCGAATGGAAGAGCAAGCGAACAAGGTAAGACGAGTCCTCCGGGTGCTCAGATTACTGTAATCTCTCTGGTTCTCATTCCTGACTCTTTAGGAAGCGAAAGATCCTCTCCTCAAGCAGCGTTTCCTGTCGTTGATCGGAAATGCGAGAGACAAGGCCGAGGCATTCGCGAAGGTCACTGGCACAGATACCCCGTGGCTGAAAGTCGATTATTCTCTGCTTCTTGAGCTGCAGATGTGAGTCCACATATTGGAGCGAAGTATCATAGTCGACCAGCTCATTGAGGCTTATGATCCATAGGGACATCTTCGATCTTGCGTATTGGGTTGGCCAATCTGAGAAGTATCAACAGCAGTGGTTCAAATCGGATCACGGTTCGCGAGTGCGAATCTCCTTGGCCGATATGACATCCGTACCTTCCATTGTTCACCAGTGACAAGCACTAAGTACATGTTGTGTATCGCTAGTATCATTGAAACGCCTTCGGATTCTCGTAGGATCATAGCCCTTCGCCGTATGGGCGGCGCTACGCTGCTTTCATTGAAAGGGAGAAGTGATAAATGTTTTCTGCCATTATGAATGTTTGCCTATTCGTATCCATTGGTGTCGTAGCTACAATAAACCGCGATGCTGTGTAGAAACTGCGTGGCTCTACCGCTTTGTCCCCCCCTGTATGGCCAATTTGCCACACTATCTCAGGGCCATGTGATGCGAAACGCGATACGTACATGATGCCCCAGGACGTTTACTCCGTTCACCCACCTTTCGCAGAGACCACACGCCCCCAACTTCAACTCACAGCATGTGCCACGAGAACTCGAAATGCGACGTCGACATCGCTCTCGAGCAGTGTCTGAACCATCTCGCCGAAGTGAGGAAGAACGTAATGGTGAGTCTTGACGGCCTTGCGCCACGCTCTACATGACGCGCCTGATATATCGTCTAGAGGATCACCCATCCGCAGCTCATAATCGTCTGTGAACACTTTGAAGCCAAGTTCGCGATATTCTTCGGTGAGCTCCAGAGCGTCGACACTGTGTATCATGTGGAGACGAAGGTGCACGACGTCGTCTTTGCTGCCACGGGGTACGCACAAACGCTCCTTCACCGGTCACTTCAACGCGCTGACTCGCATTATTTGCGTAGCGCGTTTCAAGCCCTGAAAGTAGCGACAGCCGAAGCCTCGGGATATTTGGCTGAACATAGCTTCGCCAGGTGGTACCAAGACCACGCAGTTTCTTTGGACAATCAGCATACCGAACTGGTCGTGAGTCATTTCGAAACTCTCAAAGAGCGTCGGGTTCGGGAATTACGTCGTATTAATAACACTTCCAGAGAGCCTTGAGTCGATTCACTTGCTTGAACGACGTCGCTTCTATCTTCCCGGAAGTGCACCACGCGTATCGAGTCGCGCCCAGTGGCAGGGAAACCGAGCGAACTGGCGCCACGCCCCCTGCATTCAACGCAGCCAAGATTGCAGGCCTTGCAGCGCTTTGCGTTGCTTGTTTGTCCAGAGTGTAACTACATAACGTATCTACGCATCTCATCTCCTCCCCAAGTTGATACCGTCGGACGGCTAGCTATCAGGCTGAGAATAAGTTCAAGTTTGAAGTTCAGACACGTGCTTTGACGAAGGCGTATTGTTGGGCCGCCCGCCTTGCCTATAGTAAATTGCTTTGACCTGTGCATTGGGAGACAATTGGCTTTGTCCCTAGTTCCTCGTCAAAGCGATGTCTATGGAGGATCAAAAAAACCTTTTAAAAGAGTGATTGAGTACCCATGTTTGAAACCACCCAATCCACTCGCAATGCTTGTCCCCGACGCAGAAACTCGTTACACTAAGCCGTTGTCCCCTTACGCGACCGCCATCTTGGATAGTCGGAAGTATGTCATCGACACGCTCAAGCCTCGTATGGAGGAGACGGAGTGGAACATTCAAGCGTGTCGTGAGTCTTGGGGTCTATTGTCGCAGTGCGTGAAGGTGAGTACCCATACCAAGTTGAAAGGGGAGAAACTGTTGAAACTCGAGATAGTACCATACAGAATACGCCCATATAGAGCATCGTGAAATTGAAAAGGCTCGGTGGGAAGAGGTAAGTGTCACTTCTCCCACATTTGTAGCCACCAGCTAAGGTGTTGAAATTTAGTACTTCGAGGGGCAGCGTAAACGACATAAGTTACCCCCAGAGACCTTCACATTTGCAAAGGTTTCCACATATCTCGACTGTGTGAAGGCCAACTTCAAGCTCTTCGAAGGAGCCTACCTTTTGCCGTTCATCCTTCGATTACTCACAATTTGGTACGACTTGGAAAGAAACGAGACTTCCGGTTCACAGAGCCTCAGAGTAAAAGTCGCAGAGCACATCGAATACCTCGCTCGGTAGGCTTGTCTCCCACTCGACCACAATACAGGGCTGACGAATGCGTGATTGGGATAGGTGCCTCTCTTTTCTGCTGGAGATGACATGCCAACTCATTGACGTACGTCACATCATAATGAATGAGCTTTATCATCACCTCCCGCCGTATCCGGGCTTCAACCCTTGGACAATCGTCCTCGACAGTGTAGCCACAACAATGGATCAGCTTCGGACATACCAGGTGAGTTCCCGGATTATAGAGTCCTCCAGCTTCCCCATATAAAGCCCCCACTTACTATCCGCGCGTAATCTGAAGGCACGATTTGACGACATAGACCCCCAGAAGTACGGATCGATGGAAAAGGGTAGGGCTATCTGGGGAAACCCACGCGTGGACTTTCAGGTCAATCCGAGCGATAATGGTTACCTGGTATGAAATGAAATGGGCCCTTCGGAATACCTGTCCTATACTCCTGGTACTCTGGCTCCCGAATACTCGTTTATTTAGCATCGCTGTTCTAATTAATCGGGCAAATCTTTCGTGACACTCCACCTTCATTTAAGGTGTAAGGTCGCGGTATGCGTTCGCAAGGTACGTACCTCCAGGTTAAAAGAGGATTTTCCAAGGTAGCCGCTGGGCTGTATGAGATCATTTCCAAGTTTGCGCAGCATCGCACTGGTCTCGATGCATGGGGTCGGTTGTCCAAGGAATCGCCGATGGGCGCTTGTTATCATCCTTCAAGCGGCATTTAATTCGGCTGCAAACAAGCTTGACATTTCGGGGACTCCGCAGATGACACAAGTGATGAATGGATACTTAACTGAGTCGGCGTAGGTACCTTTACTTCAATGGACTTCATTCTCAGAAGACACCAGCAGCCAGCTAGACGCGTCGAGAGGGGTGATTCCACAATGCTCGTTAGATCGCTGCTGCTGTATCACATCGTAGGTGTCGCCAGATCCGCCCACAGCCATATATATGGCTGATATGTACAGAGGATGACGGCTTATCAAGGCTTATTCACGGTATTCCGTAGAGCTCATTTGGCGAGGGGTGGTGCCATTCACCATAATGGTTGCCATTTGCACAGACCTTCAATCCATGGGCATGGAAGTGAAAGGCGAGCGTCGCGACAGGTGTCCACATTGCTCACACTGAATGGCCCAATTGAGCCCACTCGCTCTCGACAATTCTTACAAACGCATACTATATGCCCACCGTCTTCGTTCTCTGGCTGATGTCGCTCAGGCTTGACTGCATACCACTGACAGGGGTTCAAGCGCCCCAGTAGCACACACTTGTGGTTACGAATGTCTGCATACAAGCGTCTATGGGATACATCGTAGTGCCAGTCGCTAAGGACCGCTTCAGGGTTACTTGGCCGATGGACTTTTGACTTCACAGGGTCACGGCGAGTCCACATCGGCCTTGGGGTATAAAGGCAGGGGGACAATCCAGATTCCTGCACAACCTAGATGTATAAGACATCGGCGAACCAATGGTATTCTCCAGCTCCGAACCGGGCCGCCGTGTCAAGTACGAGGATCTGATCAAGCTCCTCAAAGACATACGAGATATGCATGGACGGTTTACCGAAATGTCGACCGTAAGCGCTTATAGCTGAACTGAAGCGGCCGCAAATTTGACGGACATCGGCAGGCAATCGTGAACCCACCCGAAGTCTGGATAAGAACTCGAGACGCGTGGCTTTGGCAAGAGGTAAGTCGGATCCGTGATATGATCTGCAGTTAGCATTGCAATAACCCTCCAGTACTCGAGGAGCACCTCCAGTCCTACTGAACTACTCGTTGAGGGTGATAGGATTAACAAAGAGGTTGTATGCTCTCGATTGAGGGATTTCCGGAAGAAGCTCTTCCGCAAGTTATGGCCACAGTTGACCGAGTAGCCCATACTTTGCCTTTGAAAAGGCGCAACACGACGATCGTGTTGGGAAGCTCTACTCTGTGGCGATACATTCAAAGAAGTGAGCTCTTTCGGGTGACATGCTAGGCGCGAATCAGTGTGACGCTGTACATTAGCTTGCTTTCAGGCGTCCTGTCAACCTTGGACTACATCAAATTGCTACAGAGCGATGTCCCCAACGACCTCAAAACTTCGGATGGGAGAATCGTGCTCCCTAACCATTACGACTACGTGGAAAGATGGTTTTTGTTTCACGGCAAGATCAGGAAGTGGTCAAGTGAGTGCAGCAGGCTACAAGTACGTCTGGCGTAAACGATGGTTTTATACGTTATACCACACGGTGCTGATTGGATAGCAAACACCTTTGTGACAGGATGAGCTCAAAGACATCTACCCAAACGCTGGTCCATGCCTAGAGACCGCCAAGTATTGGAAGACCACAATTGACGCGAAAGAGGATGACCCGATGATTCAATTGGAAAGGGAAGCGAGGGCTCTGTACAAGAGTCAATATGCTCCAAACCGTCCTTCTCCTGAGTTGCGACGTTGCCTTCAAATTGATGCCTCGTTTTAACGCGCTTAGTGAATTCAATCGAGCTATATGTAATATGCTGTAATGTAGTGTCCAAATGCATTATGCAGGCCGTTTTCGCGTCGTCGACGCTTGTCTGCTGCACGGCGAAGGCTGGGAACTGCAGGAGACACGCAGAGAGCACTCCTGATAGTTTCACAACCGGGAGAGGGATGCGTGCGATTAAAAGGCATGCGTGAGGAGACGCGGTCCGGAATGAACGACACGCTCTTTGGAAGAGCTATGGTGAGAAGAGGTGGGTCGAAGGGGGATTCGCATGTTTGATTGATCGAACTTCCAGTGGGAAACTCGTGAGTCCGAGTTCCAGATACCTCCACGATGCGCAGTATCCGTCTTGTATAACCGTTGACAGAGGTACCGCTCCTCTGTACCCTCGCCTGTCTCCATGATGACCTTCAAACCGCGTCACGGCAGCCGCCCAACACATGGAAGCGAGACGTAGCATCAGAGAATGAGGGATCTGTATGGCAAAACGCGTGAGAGCTTCGGCATCAGACCTTTGATTGCAAACGTCCATGCGACGACCCCGATTGAACGTAGAATAACGGCGAAGATTAGATGCAGAGAGCGTGGGCATGTAGCTCGAAACGCTGTCTTGCGCTCTGGGTTTCCGCTATAACGCCCTGTTAGCAGGGAATGACACGCTGTACGTCGTTGGCTTCCTCCATACATGCCCTCCTTGGCACTTACCGTCCCTTGCTCTCCCAGCCCAGCTTGCTTTCCCACCCCCAAGGACGCACTAGACACCTGATCCCCCAGTGATTCGTTCAGGGACGAGACGGATAGAGGGGAGGAAGCGGGCGCGAGAGTGATGCACAGATAACTTTGCCTCGGCCTGTGAATGTTTCGAATGCCCATAGAAAACGCCCCGCACTCCCATCGTCCAGGTACGTCCGTCTTCACAATTTCTCTCTCCTTCCCCGATAGCTTCGATGGCAGGCCTCCATCGTCGCCCTCTTCTGCAAAGGCTTCGTCAATCTCTCCTCTCTCTCCCGTTCATCACCGCCATGGTCGTCGACGCTCGACCCAGCCTCGGAGTCTGAAGAAACTGTATATGGTCTGTCCGTGTCGTAGGGAGTCGAAGAATGACAGTATGGGGTCTGCATCTCTTGGCTAGTTGTCGCCCGAGTCATTAGGGTCATCTTCAGATGTGGGGAAAGAGTCTCCAGATGAATACAATTCTGAAGAATTGTCATCTGAAGAAGAATCGAAAACTTCGCCCAACGACAATGACGATGTGTTTATGTCCTTGTCACCGCCGCCGTCTCCGACTGAGGCGAAGAAGAAACGTTCGTTCTGGCGAAACAATGTTTGTGCTTTATTCGAACACGCCGAGGCCAAGGTTCTGTCGTCGACGCGTCAGCGGGTGTTCCGTATTAGAGAGCGATGAAGGAGAGGTAGAGGAATGGAAAATGGGTGGAGGGAAGGTGTGGAATTCGGGGTGTTGGGAAGTGGATGGGAAGCAGCAACGGAAACAAATGGGAACGGATGCGGATGTATAGGGACGGGATGCGGAGGCAGGAGGCCAAGGTACAGCGTGGGGGGAATGGGGAGCGGCAGTGCCAGATGTGATCTTGAAGGATGTGGGGACGCGATGACGAGGGCGAAGGGCAGGAGTGAAACGACAAGCTGAAAGACTCACCGTCTAGATATATCTATCCCCCTTCAATACCCTCAATGACCGCACTTCCGGATCAGCCTTCACTTTAACTTGGGGAGAAGGCTTGGACCCGGGAGAGGAGGTCGTCGGAATCTCTCCCAAGGTAGTCCTTTGTTCCATCGAGCTCGAATTTCCGTATCAAGCTGGAAGGACTCCTATTTAGAACTCCTGACGACGGTGATATAGATAAACCGGGAGGCAACGCGGAAGCGGAAGAGGAATGAGGGGAGGGCATATCAGACGTATACAGCCCCTCAAGCAGAATCTGCAGCCTCTTCTGCCTGGCATATGCACCGTCCACGTCGGGTTTCTCTTTCTTTGGCGCCATCCCTTCGTTTGCTTCAGGCTTTCTGTTTCGTACGAGTCTGGAGTATGTGAAGTCGGATGAAGGTGAAGGAGTAAACACAAAATCAAAGTCCTGATCATCATTGAGCGGAGGGCGTAGGACAACACGCGCACACAGGCGCCCCGAGCTGCCAGCGAGTCTCGTTTATGCCTCCGCTCCGCTCCCTCTACCAATCACATATCACTTGCATTCACCCAAGATTCCTCCCCTTCTTCCTTTCCCTGGTCGGTGGCGTAGCGTTCCAGAAGGCGCCCGTCTGCGGCGTCACAGTGACCGGCGCCGGTGTTCAATGGCTTTACCGCAGGGCGTCTATTGCTTTGATGGACTTTTATAGGCTTGCTATCGATGTTCCGGAGCTGACAAAGGCTTCTTGGATCGGTTAGAGCCTAATCCGTCAAGCTGTATTCATCGCTCAATAGACCGCCGAGGCGCTGTGGTATAGCGGATATTGCAAATTCGCCACACGAACGTGGCACCACGATACTCGAAGGTGACGATTCGGTTCGCCTTAGAACGCAGACATCTCCCCTGTTTAATGCCTCTCCGAGAACTCTACGTCTGCGTGTATTGCTCACAACGTAGGAACGAACAGATTGGATTGTCCGGCACCCGGCGCATTCGGCTTAATGGCTTTGTCCATCGCGCGCGACGCGCACTACCCATCAATCGAAAGGTGCTTTGCCACTCCTCCCAGTGGCACATTTGATCGGGGTGGTCCAACTCCAGCGTATAAAAGGGGGACCAGCGACGCGCGTGTATTATCCTCCCCCCAACAACCCACCATCTCAACCGACGTCTCGCCACTAAACCTCTGCAAAGAATTTTCGTCATGGCTGCCATTTCAGCAACATATAACCTCGCCGTGAAGATCCGCCAAACTACCAGAAAGATCGAGTCTTTGTTCGAGGTAGGAGAGCTATTCAATGCATGACATACCCTTCCAGGCTACTTACTAATAAGCGTACACCAGCGGATCCCAAACCAACCTTCGGACGAGTATCAGAAGGCGGAGAATACCCTATGGCAAAAGGTACCCGTGGTCCCACATCCTAATTCCTCACCACCCTACAGCGAACATCCTCACTAACACCATACTGCATACAGTACTGGAGCGAAGATTCCGACCCGAACGACCGGAGGGGTATCAAGCAGAAGTGGTACATCCCCGACCACGAGAAGCGCAATTTCCCGGTAGTCCGCAAACGAATCAGATTTGAGTTCCTCGACTTCAAATCCAGCTTAGAGGTCTACGTCGCCGAACTCACGAAATCAGGCCTCGATATAGAACCTCGCCAGAGCAGGGATATCTACAGGCTCAAGGCTCTCGCGGAAGAGACGTTCGAGTAAGCCTTAATTCCTCTACCTCAGTCTCAGTGTTAGGGAATGGGGTACCAACTGACCGATTCGAATATCAGATGGCTAGAGGAAATCCGCGTCCGATTAGAAACTGTTCAATCCTGTGGAAGGTGTCTCGCCGAGGTTATTCGAGAACAGACTCTCCAGACCGTTCGGTGTGCGACGTACGCTGAGAACTGGTGGCTACTGCAGGAGGATACAAGGATCTGGGCAAAAAGGCTTGTTCGATCAAAGGTAAGGATCCCATCGCCGTCTTCAACTAGACACTCCCGGCTGATATCATTCTCACCAACAAGGTACTGCTTCAGAATGCCGATAAACTCGTGAGGTTTGACGAGTAGTCGTCAGGGCACGGCTTGGCTGAGCGCGGAGCTACATGAGTTAGAAGGGGAAGTGAAAATCCTGCATGCCGACTCGCTTTTTCTGTTATACGTAGTACCACTGCTTGAAATTGAAATTATGGGATATGAGCGCGTCCAGAGTGAAGATGGAGAACAGAGTAAATGCTGTAATAATTAACATGGCTGCAGGGCGTGTGAGACGGCGTCGCTTGCTCCACTACGCAGAATAACCCTCGAGACTAGATTGATTCAAGGAGAGAATCCTCTCTCGCGACAGGGCTATACATCCATTGACTATCTCTGCTCTTTCCGACAAGGCATGGCCTAAGGACGCCGATACGGTCATGAGGTTTGACCAGAAGCCGTATCTCCGAGAAGCGACGCGGATTGGCCGAACGGCTATCAGCGGGGGAGGAGAGAAGGCGAGAGGGTAGATATGACCCAGACGCTTTTAACTTTGATAATTAGTTCAACGTCTTCCCTGCACTGGGGACGGGGGGAGCATTGTATTTGGCTGTATGTTCTTTCATTTAGAAAAGGAACATCAAAATTTTAATCAGCGCTTGCATGACGAATTTTCAGAACTCCGTCCATACACGTCGGGGAATTCCACCAGGGTAGAAGTCGACCCCCCCTCGCGTCGCAGAACACAGACTCCGAACGACGAAGAGTATGACCCCAATAATCACTTCTCCTGCGTCTTCGCAAGGTGGATTCGAGCATCCGAGGTGAATATCAGCATATTCGCACAATCTGACAGTAATGGATACGCTACTGTTGTATTTATTGTCTTCGTCCCATAATGGAGGATCAGGCACACATTCCGATGCATACAAACACCCGACAACAGCTCCCACCGACAAGCCGATGCGTTCAGTATAAAGGCTTTTGTCCTCTGTAAGGTTAGCGACGATCGATAGAATATCAACACAGAGACGTTGGTCCATTCCACCCAAAATCAGCTTGTTCCCCTCCTGTATCGTATAAAACGAATCGCTCAGTCGTAGAACGTATTCATTCCGCCAACCGCTGAAATGACAGAACAAATGCCAAACCCATTCCTCTCTACACCATGCCATTCGAACCTGCATATCGACCCCGATCGCACGAGCCTTAACATAGCCGGCGAAATACAGAACATTCTCAATTTAGGCCACGAATGTGGATCGGTGAGGTCTCCCTTTCCCCACACCAGTCAAGGTAACCAGCTGATCACCATACGCCAGTTTTTCCGAGTTCTGCCTCTCAGTGTCAAGCTTCAGATCGGCGGCTCGAAGGACGAGATTTGGGGAATGGTACGTGTGCATGCGACGTCCGCCGTCGCCCCGAATTTCCCTTGTTGATGCGCCTGCGAATCCAGTGGTGGAATAGCGAGGGCACGAGCCGGAATTTGGATGCTACTCTGGCGACGATGCACACCGCCGAGTACCGCAAAGACAGCTCGACGAAAAAAAAAAGTCGAGGAGGCTCGCCTCAAACTCAACAGGGCCCTAATCACCTTCGTTCGAGAGCTCAGCGGTTTCCTCTCGGAATACGAAAGCGCAATGCGCAAGCTGCAATCACTCACATCCCACACCACAGAACTGAATACCGTGGTCGTCGACCCTATCGGCATTCTTGAGATTAACATGCACATGTACACTCCGTTACTTTCCCGGTGTATCGTAGTACTGACTGACCGTCGTCCGGATTAGCTGGCTGAAGGAGGATCTACTGCCGGGAGTATCCAACCTCCTCAGTTACGGAAAGGACATACGGGACAACGGGCCGCGCCCTGCGGAACACCCGTTCTTGCCGGATTTCCAGCTCTGGAACGACATGGCGCAGAGGGTTAATCACTGGTCCAAGAAGCTACATAGCTCAACGGCAAGTATATCTGCATGTTGTCTTGCGGCTCAGTTAGATTTACGCAATGACCGCGATTACCCTTACCTAGCAACTTTTTGAAGCAGCCACTGCGATAAACGACAAGCCTGGGCTCCGTCGCCATCTTTTCTAGCGAGTCGTGGCCGTGGCGAGATGGGAGTGCATTCGAAGATAGGTGGAGGGAGATAAGGGAGAAGGTCCTCACCGAGACTAGGTTAATAGTGACATGTAACTTACTACGCTGGCGTCAGTAATGCATCGCTTCCTCCCTCGCTCAGCGACGTTTGATGAGCAAACAAGCCCCCTGCGCGATGGGGTATGCAGTGAACGTGGGTGAATTTGCAGCGTGACCGAAATATGGATTGGCTGCGTAATGGTTCATTCAACGACTGAGCGCCGGGAGGAGCCAAGTCTCTAGGAGCGAAGCGCCGTCAGCATGCTGAACATAAAGCATACGTGGTCTCGCTCACCCTATCCACACCTGACGTCCCTCCCTCCCTCTTTCGCACTACCGTCCTAGAGTACGAAACCGTACCCACTCCCCCATGCATTTGTTTGAGGTCGAAGACCAACCCGACGAGAACACGAATGCCATTAGCACATCGACAAAAAACCGCTTCCCAGATATGGCTCGTATGCCCAATATATGGCATACGAGCCTTGCAACCATGCATGGGACCTATTCATGCATGGTTACGAGCCCACACTTAGTATATATGGCGTGTATATGGCTTGCGTTAGCATGTATAGTGATAGGATATGGCGAGAAAACCTACCATTGGATCTCCTTTGGGGGTTCAGACATCGAGAACGCAAATCGGGACGCAAACGACGTCATTTAGGAAATAATTTATCAATAATGTAGTGGTAACGCAGGACGGCAATTCATCTAGAAGCTAGGTAGCAGGCAGGAGGCAGAAAGCGAGCCGACCATACAGCGGAACAGTGCAGCGAGCGCCGGAGTGAAACAGAACCAGCAGTAGAGGCCAGGAAATCCAGGTAGAGCCCAGAGAGTAGGTCCAGAGCAAGAGCTAGAACCGAGGAAGACATAGCGAGTCACGAAACCCTAGAATCGACAGAGTGAACCGAGAAATCATACAGCGCCTGACCTCAGGCCTTCTTGCTTCCGGCACTCTGGTGAGCCTTCTTCTTCCGGGATTGGTCAGAGTGATTCTTCTCGGCATGTTCGGAACGCTGCCTCTTCGACTGACGAGTTGGTGAATATCGAGAGATGACAAACGAACGAAATCAGAGAACGGACCTGGGGTGTTTCCTCTTCGTCGTCCCGAACCTGGCCTTTGCGCTAGAACACGTGGTCAGAAAGGACCTTGGGGGAACGTGAAGGTGTGACGATGTACCTTGAGTCGACCAAGCTTATAAGAGGACACGTCCTCGTCGCTGGACTCACCCGATGTGTCCTCATCCGACTTGTCATCCTCCGAGCTATCCTCGTCGGAGGATGAAACCGAATCGGCGGCCTGTCAGACGTAAATGGGAGTCAGCATACTACGCCCGTGAACGAAAGATAGCGGACCTTGGAAGATTTCTGGGCGCTCTTCGGACTTCGGGGCTNGAACCTCGTCATCGTCACTGTCAAAGTCAATCGCACCGGACTCGTCACCATCTTGCTCGCCCTGAGCTGGGTCGCCGCCTGCAGGAG
>JANDKE010000526.1:0-23822 GCA_027627275.1 Coprinellus aureogranulatus | reverse complement strand
GCCCACACTGATAATTAGTCGTTCGAGGGTTGTTGGGACGTTCTGGGTTCCGGTTCTCGACTCCACCATTGCCCTCAGGGATGCAAGTGTCTTCCCCTGAAAGCCATTGGTTGATGCGGGAGACCAGCACAAGTGGTTCTCAACCGAAATGTGTATACCAAGCTCCCTCAAGAGAAGCAGTCGGGGTGCGTCCCTGCTGAAGGTGAGATTGTCGAAAAGTTCGCCGTGATTCGCAGAAGAACCATGAATTGCAATCCCCAAATGGACAGGAGAGGGCAGAACCGCAGGATGTTTGTGAGCTGCGATACGTGGTGCTGATTGCCGTCCGAGATACTGAGGTGCGTTAGCTGTGAGACCTTCCGACGTATGTTTCCGTCCCGATACATGACCGCTGGCTGAGCTGGCTCAGGAATAAGCTGAAGGTGCGTAAGACAGGGCCAGGAGAAGTCGATACCGTCCCTCCGGCAGTCCATGTCGTCGTCAAAAAGCCAGCCAACGAAAGCGAGTGTCTTGAGCTTCATCATAGTCATAGTCATAGTATTACCCGGACATGGTCCAATTCCTGAACGCCGGGGGCCTGGGAACCTACTAGCTACAGTGCAAGCTAACTATAGTGTTCCTCCCAGCTCTCCTCCTACAATCAATATCACTCTGTCGCCTCGCCGCGGCTTCTTTAGTACGGAAGGAAGTCGGCCCTGCAAAACATCCTGTTTGCTGTTGCGCCTAAGCCCTAAATCTTGGATGTTTGGCGTGTTGCACAGGACCACCAGAATCTCATCCGGGGTAAGCGGAAATTTGAGGTGGAGGTGGGTAAGCTGGTACCAGGGGAAAGAAGCAGGGATGATATCCCAACATATGTCGATGCACGCAAATCGTTTGAGGGAGGGGAGAATTGGTAGGCCGGTAGTGAAGGTAGACCCCCGAGTGCTCCTACCGAACTGCGAATGGTCCACAAACAGGAATTCCAGCTTCGGCAGGTTCAGCCGTTCAAGTCCAGCGCACTTGGTCGCGTCACCGAGCAGGCAAAGTTGCTGTAAGTGAGAAAAAGGTTCCGTGTATTTCTCAAGAAATGCTGGCAGTGGGGTGTGCGTGTCCGGAGGTCGTGATTTGGGACCCAGATCCAGATGCAAGGCACGAGGAGAGCGACCTGCCCTGGCTGCTTGTATTCGGAATTTCCTGACGTTGTTGGCTCCAATTTGATACTGCAGCTTAAATTCAGAGAATGCTGCGCGGACGTATACGCTTGACCACAGGGCGGGCATGCTGGCCGCGAGCTCTTTCCATTGCCTACAAACCTTGCACAGGACAAACGGGCTCGACCGGCGTATGCCGACCCTCCTCCATTCCGTATCGTCATCGAACTTCTTTGGTAGGCATCTGACAGAAGTGTACTGTGCAAAAATTTCGAGCAGAATCTCCCTCGGAAGGTCATTGACAGTGCACCTCGAGTTTTCAGTGGCCATTCGCAGCAAACCGGGAGGTCAACCTGCGGGTTCAGCAACTCCTGATCAGAGAAGGAAGGAGAAACATAGCACAGAGGACACGCACGTTGCTTTGAAGAGTCTGGAAGGAGACACTGGCTGGGGATAACGAAGAGTTCGACAATTGGATGTTCTGCTGCGTGCTCAGGAGGCTATTCAGGACCAGGTGTTGACACTTGTTGAAGTTGGAAGGTGTTGGCACAGCCACGCTCGGTCCTCCAGACGACCAGACTCGGACTTTCACAACATACCATCTCATACTTTGGCAGAATCACCCTCAGCGCTTTGTCGTCAACGCGAATATGTAACCCAAGCCGAACTCTTCTTTCTTTCCGCCATCTTGCAAGTCGCAATACGGACCCTAGAACTACTCTGGACAGCCGAAAACAGCGCTGAAACTCGCTCACAATCCTATTCCAGGGGGTTATATAGCACGGGATTGCACCGCAAGCTATGTATCACGGGCCCATCGTATCTAAGCGCCGTAGTCCACGTTCCAGGAGGCGGGGTCATGCAATGACAGCTGGTGATGATTTACATATCTTCACCGCCCGTGTTGTCAATAGCATATCCTCGCCTGAGAAGCACAGGTTTTACAGCAAATTATCTTTCACGAGGCAAATGCGGAAGAATCGATCATAGCTGTTAAGCACATTTATAACCAATACAGGGTTTGCAATCTGTTTCCCCATCACCTTACACACCCCTACCTGTTGATATCTTGCTTTTCCCTTCCCCTCCTTCCAACCCCAATGTCGCGCCCGAGGCAGCCTCACCCAGCAGCAAATGTTTTCGCTGGATCCACCAATCCGACCTTCCAGGAAGCAACCTTCAATGCAGCTGCAGGGGACGTCATCAGCCCCACGTTCATTCCCACTTTCAGCCCCATTGTCAACGTTCATGTTGAAGCCACAGGGCCGGGAGTCAGCCCCGCCCACGAAGGATACTTTCAGGGAGAATCGCAAGACGTGGATCCGAAGAAGGAGCCGGCGCCCATCCAGCGGGCTTTAGCGTTTTCTCCGGACAGGAACAAAGCAAACAAGGTATCCACTGGTAAAACGGGGGTTAAGCGACTCTTAGGGTTTCTGTCACCTCGCCGCGATAAGGTACCACCTACAGAGGAAATGGCAACGGGTGCTGAAGTTGCACAGTATGCCTCGGACGACGCTGAAACCCCACCTCTCACACCCGACGTGAGTTGTTCCTCCTCGCCGTACAGCTCCCAAGAGGATTTCCTTGATGGCTTCCTGGACTATCGGAGCCTCCTTGCGACGCCCAAGACGAAACTCACGACCGCGCGTGTACCCCTGACCACTTCGCAGACGTACNNNNGGAAGGAGATGTTGGNAAACGGGGAAAATGGCTTTCGCAAAGTAGTGGCAACCGGAGTCATTGAAAGTGGGAGACTTTGGGGAAGTCCTTCCCGATGGACGATTCAACAAATTCTTCAATATCTGGGATGATGAGGAAGGGCTGCAGTGCACTTTCAAGCGTCTCGGTGGGGTATCTCTCCGTCTACCGAAGAAGGCAATTTCAGCGCCTCGTGAAGATCCTAGTCTTCGGAGAGGCAGCAGGATCGCCGAAGGTGCATCATCCGAAACGGTCTACGATGAATCTGACCCAAGGTGTGTTTCCGCTTTCTATGCAACTCATCTACCAAGATTCCTCTGAGTGCGGGCAATTCAGGAAAATCATTGTCATTTTGAATTCTATTCGAGGCTGCGACGTCAAGCCCTAGTGGGGCCCTTTTGGCCGCGACATCAGCAGCTGAGGTACAAGAACTCGAAGACTATCGCGAACTGCGCACCTGGATAGCGCAACATCCAGAACTCATCTTCGAGCACGCCAACAGCCCCAACATTGGACCCATCTACGCCATAACTAGCGTGACCAACGCTGATAGCTGGGCACTCGCCGCTTTCAGAGAAAACGTGGGCTCTGGCCAACGTATGACTCTTAGAAACTTGACAGGAGACGGTGACGCGACGCCCAGCTACGATTGGGTTCGCACCTGGAGATGCTCCGAAGGTCGAGTCGGGTCGAGCAACAGGAGAGATCAAACCCTATTTGTCCGTGGATTCAAACTAGATTTCTCAGCGGGATTCCGCAGTCGGATGGAGGGGGGATCGTCTTCATCGTCAGGTACCTCATCGGATGGAGGGTCTTTCGGTCCTGGCCATTCCAAGTTCAATGGGGGTCAAGCACCTCATGGAGGACATGCGGGGAGAGGACCGGCACAAAGGGAAGGCGCCGGTCTGTCTAGCTCAGGATCTGCCTCTGGGTCGCACATGGCCTCCTCATATGGCAACAACACTAGCCAATCGCGTGATGGGGGCCCGGTAACTGAGGGCAGACGGAGCCATACCACGGGTAGATCTGCATTCGACCAGAAAGTGACTGTGCAGTCTTTTCCGCCCAACCAACAGGATGTGAGTTCGCATTTTTCTGTGCAAATTCTAGCCTTGGCACTGAATGCATCGTTCAGTGTTGTCATCCGTCCGATGCAATCAACAAATACCTTCTCGATACGGTCAGTTTTATTCCTTGACAATCTGCCACATCCGTCTCTGAAACGCATTCGCTCTAGACTGGAGCGGATTTCGCCCTCTGCCATGATGACCAGTGGCGGTTTACCTTGGCAAACCTAGGTATCTTGCTTCTTCAAACTGCCGAACCCTTGAAATTTGAGATAGGCTCACCGTTCTGACCTTACAGATAATCCCGATGATCTTTGCAAGTCATCCTCGACGAACATGATGTCGATATACAACACAGTGCGTCAGCCTTGATATAGGAAAATAGTAAGTCTAACGGGATGAGTAGGTGTCGCATTGTTGTCTCCAACAGGTTCAGACACCGATGCTGTCACCTCCGATGTTGCCCTGGACCTGCCTACCGACTCGCACTCTCTTGTGGTGGCCACCACATCGCCACCTGCTCCGGCCATGCAGGCGGAATCTTGGGCAATCGCAGGGGCAGACCTTGCCCATAAACAGGCCCTGCCCACTACAACGCAGCCAACAGACTTCCACCGTGCTCAATGTGCTACTCAAAAGATTGACATACCTCCGCTAATCCCGGTGCCCGCACCTCCAATAGAGAAGGAACAACCGCAAGCCAGCTCCTCTGTCGCACTGTTGGCGCCCTTAGAGCCTAACAGGCGGCTAGGGGCTCTCCTCATTGGAATAAATTACATGCCTCTAGAGATCCGGAAGGTGCCACCTTCCCATTCGATGGCCAAATCGAGGGCTACAATGCGAAGCCTGAAAGGTGACCCGTGTCAGCGCTGGCGTTATCCGTACTCTGATTGTGACCTTACCGTAGAGCCTCGTCGTTTTGACGCCCAGCATAACAACTTCAAGTTCCCGTTGACCAGGAGGACCCATGTAAATTTCCCACAAAAGAGAACATTGTGCGTGCCTCGTAGCATCCTAGTACATTTGATCGGCTCTCATTCTACTCACCCATCTATTAGTTGAAGAAGCTCGACGACCTCGTCACCAACGCCCAACGAGAGGACACATCGACGTCGTTAGTATTCTTCTGTAAGTCCTGTTTCTATCTTTTCTGCATGTCAGCTTCCTGATCGCTCCCCAGCTCGCTGGTCATTCTACGCAGGAAGATACGGAGTACATAGAGGGAGCAGATGGCATGGATGAATGTACGCAAACTCTCTCACCGCTTGGCGCGTCCTTACCCAGATCTTTTAGTCATGATCGCATACGACTACCGGAGAAGGCAGGACAGTATCCTTGAAGAGGGGAAGGTCGTTCGAATACCGGACGAAACACGGCTCGCTGTACAACCTCTCTCAATCAACGAGGTGATCACTAGGCTGACATTTGAATATTCCAGGAGGTGTTTGATACATGCCATACGGCAACGATGTTGGGTAAGCCATTGCCGCTCACTGCAGCTGTACGGTATCGCTAACGACCATCCAGATATGGAGAGCTGTAATGGCGCCCGTTTCCTGAGGGTGCGCGAGAGCAAACACTCATCCCAAATCTCGGGGCATAAGGAAGGTATGCGCAGGAGGAGTTCTACTGAGAATACCGTACGGTAAGTGCCCTCCCACCTGAGATGATCTTACGACTAACGTTTAGGGTTGATTCATTCACACAATTCCCGCTGCCTCATTTGGCGTGACCAATTCACGTCCTTCATGCTCAGTGTTAGGATTATCAAGTTCCCGGGCTCCAGCAGCTTTGAGAGGACTTGTGATGTACAGCACCATTCTACCAACCGCGCGTCCTGGTTCTAACATATACACTTCTTTCAGCGCACAGGGAGCCTGCGGCTGAACCGCCAACCAGCAACGACACCACGCATCAGCGAACTGACGATACACATCCCCGGCATCGGGGGTAGCATCGTTGTTTCGAAGTCTCAAACGCAGGACCATCTCACGGTGCAGGATGTGCTGGATGCAATTCGTGTACGTCTACAGCAAGCCAATCAGGGCGGGGATGGAAGGCGTCACTTCACGAGTAGTGCAGCCCACGTCGAGGCTCTGCTCCAATTTGCTCAGCAAGCTGTATTCCAGGTGCCGATGCAAGATAGCTCCCCCACACAGCCAGAAACGAAGTCCGGGAGGAATTCTGGCTCTGCTTCCCCGACGAACAGCGGGAGTACAGGACAAGCGTTTATTGCTCGAGCTGGCTGGGAGGTTGTCGAGGAGATACGAGAACCTGCAGAAGCTGCTGGTAGATACATACAGGGTCGTTGTAGAGGTGAACCTCGAGAAGCTTGAGCTTGGAGAACTGGGCGATAGATAGAACATGTACATGCCAATTCGTCGCACGTAAATAGTGGTGGTATGTTTCCCGTAGATAGTCAAGTCGGTGATGTTGCTTGTGGGGAGCTATTACAGAGGTCTGCGGACTTGAGATAGGATGGAAGCAAGCGCCTAGGTTTGCCAAAAAGCTAATTGACGGATAAAGCGCTGTGAGACCATGGTCAGGAGAGCGAGAAGGATAAGTGGCCAGTGTAACCAGGAGACCGTCATTTGTTTTCGCTCAAGCCTCGAGTGTATCCGCCTGTGCTGGGAGATGCAAAGGAGTTGGCTATTGTGAGTACGTATTTCGGGAATAAGACTGCTGAGATGATGCGAGCTTGATTTCAGCTCAAATCCAGGCGGGAGAAGGGCGTTGATGACCTTGAGTCGCGGTAGGATGCCGGAGGATCTGCCCATGATCACCCAGTACGGAGAAAGATTGCGCCTCGCACTCCCTTGGTCTAAGGGAGCGCATAATTCATTCTTGGCCGTGTGAGCAACCGGGCAGGTTCTTCAAGCAAGCTGGCAGTTGGGGTTCGAAGGTGGCATCCTTGAAGGGCCCTTCGAATGCGATCTAATGCGAATTCCACGCTTGAGGTCTGTCGGGGCGGGACCATCCCGTGCCACCTACTGGACGCGTCACCTACTACTAGATCGCGCCTCACATCGCCTTGTTCCGCGGCCAAGCAAAAGGCGATCTAGGAGTGTGGTTCATCAAGCTTGACGATCGGCGGTCGGTGGTGCATCCTGATGAGGGACGGAGTACGAGAGGGGAGATGAGAAAGTACATTATATCATCCGGGCAACGCCCTTTATTTGGCCATGATATTGCGCGCGTAACGTCTTGCTGAGGGTGGAGCGTTGAACACTTGCCCAAACGACATGCATGATGCCCTTCTATGCAATGCCCGAAGATCGCATTCTGCGCTACCCTGCCCCAAGGGAAAGTACAATGTGGGCCTGGTTACGAGAACGATGAGGAAGTACGGTAGGCAGTGTGCAGTTTGCGGTAGTAAAGAGTCCCGGACTTGAGGAGACCCCAGATGTGAGAGGCGTTGTCGGATGGAGGGTGGCGTTGCGCTGCGATGTCGGTGGCTAGAGAGCCTCGGTGGGTGTGTATCGTCGTCTAGATCGGCAAACAATCTACAGGTACGCGACGCGTGCCTTTCAGTGCAGTAGTCCAAGTTGAGAAGACCTTCAAGAAGTTCGAGTGCGCTACATAGGGGATGCATATCGATAGCGTTGAGGATCGACTACACCGGAAAAGGGATGAGAGTGTCGTCCAGTTCAGTTTGTGTGGAAAGCTATCCTGAGAGCCTGCCCACCAGTACCTCTGGGACCAGACAGAACCGCATAAACCCCCTTGTTCCAAGGCAATGTTAAGCTGGAGCAATCTCTATCCCGTGCGTATTCTGGGCAGGCAGCTCGGCGCGATCTTCACAGTGAACCGTTGGGGGTGTTGCAAGGAGGCGAGAGATCCGGGGTCTTGGGGGGACAAGCCTCTTGAACGTCGTCTTCAAGTGTCCCGCACTCTTGCATGCATGGTGTGTGTGTGGCGATCGCCTCAGGGACGGTCGCGCACCCGGCGCGCCCGTTCCTGCTTACCCAACCACATCACGAATCAATAGATCTCCCCAGTGGCTGTTGCGCTGCCATCCGCGTTCTTCCTGCCATCCAATTCCTCCACCTTAGGCAGTTCAAACGCCTCCAACACCTAAGTCAAGCTTGTCGCCATTACAGACATCGTATCGGAAACATTGCCTCTGCCAAAGATGGCCAAACCCTATTACCCTTCGAATAGCGCCCGTGGACAGCAGGATACTCACAGCTTCGCGGCGTAGGGCGCAAAATCCCCGAAAGCACGAAGAGTTGATTTCTAAACGTCTACTGCTGCATTCTACACCCCTCACTGTTGCGCAGTCTCTCGCCAGTGCCCGAGTTTGTAATGGCCAGCGCCTGAGGCTTCTCTCGGCACCTCGATAGCGCTGCCGTCGACCGTCTGTCTTGGAGTTTCGTGCGGTACGGCGGTACTCACCTCGATACATCTGGTTTGTATTCTATGGGCCTACCCGGAACTTCCCAATTGTAGTGACTTTCTCAGTCACAGCAGCCCCAAAACGGTGTCGCTTCGTTCTTACGATGCAATCGTATCTATCTGATTCAACGGGTTTGGGTTAGCGTGGCCCAAACCTTCCAAACCATATCACCAACGGCGTCGGAAAAGGGAAAGCTGTTCAGTATATCTCATATCCAACATTTGTCATTCTACACCACATTACGTTCCCTTTCGTTTCTCCCTCCAGCATAATGCCAGCACACTCGGACAGGTCCCATCCGGAGGCCAATTTGTTCTCGGGATCCTCCAATCCATCCTTCCGTGACTCGAATTTCAATGCAGCCGCCCACGACATCATCAATCCCACCTTTAGTCCCACCTTCAGCCATACAGTCAATGTCCATGTCAGGGCACCTTTGATAGGGTCAAGCGATGCACCTCCACCCATAGTGTCTCCCAAATCCCTCGCCAGAGGCGCTTCGGAACCTTCTTCAGAAGCGCGCCCAGAACAATATCGCAAATCTCGCTTCCGCCTTTTCAAACAAATCTTTTCGCCGCGAAGCAGAGCGCCAGAGGGCTTAGTCGTTCCATCAGGGGCTTCAAGTGATGATTCCTACTCTACCGACGAAGCATGTAGCCAACAAATATCCGACAGCGACGATGTAACTTTGCCTGTAACTCCGAACGCTAGCTGCTCGCCTTCGCCCCCCAGCTCCAGCAGTGAGTCCAGGATTGTTAGTTACTTTCCCCGAGCGCTGCGGAACCGTCGCTGACATACACACAGTCGTCTGTGGAGGATATCGATCCACACCTTTTCACATCCCGATACCTCACGACCCCCCAGGTATACGTCCGTAGTATGATCAATACTGGGAAAGGTCTCGCTTGTTGGCAGCCACAACCGCGGAGCTCCGCATCTGGATTCGGGCAAGGAACAGCTCCCGGAGACGTAGGAACATCCAGCCCTGAAGGAGGGTTTAGGAAGATCTTCAATATATGGGACGAGGGTGCATGTCTGCAGTCCTTGCCACCGAGAAAGCTTATGCGAGTCCCGGAAGAGCTTCCTCGTGGACATATCATTTCAGAAGGCGCTTCGTCGGAGACAATGTTTGGCTTTGAAGGAAGGTGAGCAATTTGCCTTCCCCGGTGCGGCCGAGCTCTCGTCCAACACTTACCGTAGATATGTCTCCTCTTTTGAGTTTCGTTGCAAATCGGATAGTGGTGCGTTTCTGGTGGCAACTTCGGGTGCGGAGGCGGAAGAGCTCGAAGACTGTACGAAACTCCGTAATTGGATAGTCCGGAACGCAGAACGTCTTTATAGACACGCCAACGATATACGGGAAATTGCCCAAGATGAACCTCTGTACATCGTCACCGGCTGCGTCAAGAGCGACAGCTGGGCGCTTGGCGCTTTTCGGAAACCTGCACACATGGATGAGCCTATGTCTCTCCAAGTCGTAGCTCAGGAAAGTGATGGCCGACCTCGATATGCATGGACGCGAACGTGGAGCTCGTCGGAGGCTCAGGTTGGTTCAAGCTGTGTAGCAGGGTTAAAGGATCAGGCACTCTTCCTCCGCGGATTCAAATTAGACTTTTCAGTATCCTTCCGTGACAGAATGGAGGCTGCGCAACTCCCTCCAACCGGCGCTCCGCCTGGAAATGGGTCCCCAGACGATTCGGACAACTCAAGGTCTACTGGCGATCAAGATGGGCCTGGTGGAAGCGAGGGGCCGCGATATGGGGTCGTTATGGCTCTTCTGGACACCAAGGGAGCACAGGACCGTTAGGTGGTAAATACGGGTCACCCTCTGGGAAGGGGCACCAGCAAGGGGCAGCGTGCGAACCAGCAGATGAGTGGGTTGGGAGTGGCCCCTTTCCACGGGTCGAGTCGAATGGAAGCATTAGGGGGTCGTTCTGCTCTTCCTTTGCTCATGATGTAAGTTGCGCTGTTACTCTTCCAAAATATGACGCTCAATCAGTTCTCGAAGACGACCCACCCATCCGACGCAATTAACAAATACTTGCTTGCCTCTGTTGAGTCGGATCCTCTCTCTCTCGCCGTCGATACCTTCTGACGCCTATTTCTATACAGACCGGTGCAGAGTTTGCTCTGTGCCATGACGACGAGTGGCGGTTTGCATTGGAAGGCTTAGGTACACTCTAATCGCCTCCCTCACGAGTTGCTGATTTAATTGTAACAGACGTTGCGATGGACGTGCTTGGGAAAGATCGCGAAACACATGTCATGAACGGTACGCCCGACTCTCCTACACATGCTCATCATCTTACTGGCTCTGTTGCAGGCGTTGCTCTCCTCTCTCAAAGAAATGCAGGAGGAGAATATGGGGGGCCGTGCGGCAAGCATATGGCTCCAACGACGGTAACAACTAGGTGCACTAGCCTCAAAGTTTCACAATCGTCACTCGAATTCAGCCGGCCACCTCTGGTTGCATCAGAGTACTCCTCTGAGAGCGAGTCAAAGCCTCCAGGCTACATCTCAAAGCAGCTGGTTCCAATAAGAACCATTCGGAAAACTGAGCCATCACCGCCGAGGCCCTGCATTCAGGAGCTCGGCCCCGCGAACAAACCAGCACTAGCATACCGCGTTCAAATAGGCGTTTATCCACCCATGTTCTCCCACATCGACCCCTCGCTGCATATGCAGACCCCGTCGTTCACCGCGAAGGAAGTTGTTCCACCAATTCGCATCGGGAAGCCCAGAGCGAGATATCTGGCGGATTCACGGCATGAAGATATCAAAGTCGCACAAGGAGGCCAAACCAGCGTCGTCGGGGAGAAGCTTTTGACAGGGAAAAGTCTCTACGCTGGTGTACTGAAGGTGGACCCTCTATGCGTCCCCAGCGAAGGCGAAGGGACCGAGAAAGGATTTTCAGCTGCACAAATCTTTTACGTTAGTGCCATGAATGCATGAAGCTTTTACCCTCGTTGTCTCGCCTGAGTTTTTCGGGGGGTCGTAGTATCGACGAGACCGGTTTTGGAGGCGCCAAGCGCCAACCGGGGTCCATAATTGCTTCATTTACGTCAACCCTTTCCCCAGACGCTCTCCCTTGGTAAAGATCAGTCCCCAGAAGTCAATCTACAGGCTCTGCATATTTGTTGACCTGTATGTCTTGCTGCCGGCGTTGGGTAACATTGAGGGTCCCGCAACATGGCGAACCTAGACGAGAGGCAAATGACATGTAATTTAGACGAACATAAGACCAAATCGTTGTGCTACCGGGTTGCCTACTAGTACGTCTTCTCCATGGTTGAGGCCTGCTCGAGTTCAGAGTCGTAATCACTCGGCTCGAGAAACAAGCAATGGCATATCCGACTGGAACGCTTCCATGTCGGGATTGCTCGAGGGAGTGGCGATACCAATCATGCTCCAGTAGATCTCCTTGCTGAGGGAGAATTTGAAACGATCGAGAAGAGAGTATAGTACCACCTCTGCAACTCTTGTCAGCACCCAAGACCGTGGAGGGCATGCGAACGAAATCAACTTACTCATTTCCATCTCAGAGAACTTGAAGCCAATACAAGCACGCCCACCACCGATGAAGGTCATCCTACGACACCGCGGTCAGCATGAAGGTGCAGTAGTATCCGGGACTTCGACTCACAGATGCGAATACACTCCTGGGATCTTCGCATCGACTACCGAATCAGGGAGAGGTTGGAGCCACCTCTCCGGTTTCCACTCGTACGAATCTGGGCCCCAAATCTCTGGATCGGTGTTGACGGAGGTTATGGAAACAACGGCAAGGGTGCCTTTCGGGACGTAAATCTCTTGTGTGGTGTTGCCGTCGGTAGTCTGGATAGGCTTCGACAAAGGAAGGATGGCGTCCTTGTTGGATCTGATAGGATGGGTTAGCGCGCATCCCCGTTGTATCAAGTAGATCCAACTTACTCTCTGGTGACGAAGGTAGCAGGGGAGTACCGCCTCAGAGTCTCTTTGATCACGGCGTCCAGGTAGATCAAGGAACCCAGCTGATCGTAATCGAGGTCCCCGTCCCCGAACTTCTGTTTTGCTTCTCTAATTTCAGCACGAAGTTTATCCTGAACGTCCTGGTTCTTCGACAGTAGCCAGAGAATCCGGCAGAGTGCGTTGGACGTCGTGTCCATAGCCGCAAACATGAGAGTGCTTGAGGGGTATCCGACGTCAATTCTTAGCCAACCAAGGAAGTCGAAGGGTGCACTCACGAAATCTGCGCAATGACCTCGCTATCAGGTAGCTGATCTTCCTTGGACGCGTTCGCGTTCTCCCGCACTAAGAAGCCGAATTAGAGATGCTGAAGCTTGACACTCTTCAGCGAAGGTAATTCACTCACTGAGAATGCTCAAAAAGTCCTTCTGATCGGCACCCCGACCTGCCTCCATGGCCTTCTTCTTTGCGTTGAAGATAGCCACACTCGTCTGGTGCATGATATCGATCTTCTCTCTCAGCATCCTAAGACGCCTGAAGGGAATCCCTGCGAGGATGACGAGGAAGCGGAGAATACGAGAGTTACTGAGCCCAAGCCGGTAGATGGTGGGCATGACCATCGTTCTGACCATCAGGAAGAAGGGCTGGCGCTGAGAGGTCTGCGAGCGAGGAATGAGTCGTAATTCGGTGGATGAAAGAAGTAGCCTTACAGAAGCATCTTGATAGCTGTGATATACTCATGCTCGCCCGAGTCGTTCGCGAGAGTCCCGAACGATTGACCCAAACCGCACTGACTGATGATCTCCAAAGCGGTACTTGTCATCCAAGGAGACATATCGAGTTCAACGGGGCCGTTCGCAGTTTTCTCGAGGAACTTGTCGCGGAGCTGTAGATTTGGTTCGTTAGGGGACGTCTTAGGCAAGCGGTGGTTGGTCAATATACCTGGAATGTGATATCGAAGAAAGTGGGGACTGTACAGTACATCTCAGCCATGCACTTGATTTTGATACGGCCAAATGAATGATACTCACTCATCTTCCTCATGTGCCCGATCGAGAAGACGGGGTTAAGCATCTTCCGCTGTTTCTTGTGATGATCTCTCAACGTAGAGAGTAGCCCATCCCCGAATGCGACTGAGTTCGTCCTACGAGAGGAGCGTTTAAACAACGAATGAAATAGCATCATACGGACGTCGAAGGAGACTTACCCTACAAATGAATCACTTTCCTCGAAGGTATGCTGATCCTTGACGAAAATGTGGTAAAGCGCCTTCGGGTCGTAGACGAATAACATAGGCGACTGTGAGGTTAAGTAGACCGAATTGTTCAGTGTTCACCACCTCGGCTCCTCGTAAGTGAGGCCCTGAACGGCACTACATACCCTGAGGAATCCATTCAGTTTCACGATTCTACCGTCTGCATTCAAAGTTCTCGGTCAGGCAAACCGGCACCTGCTAAGAAGAAACAGACCACGTACATTTCTCAGCAAGCATCGCGTGAAAGTCCCATGCTTTCGGGTTGAATACGGATGTTAGATGTCCTGAATACTCTTTAGCTTTGTGCGCCGTAGGGAGGGAGGGGCTCATACCCGTAAGCAAGGGGCCGCCCTGCGGCCCTGGAACTTTGTCCAAAGGGTTGCGCAGAACAAAGCGACGTAGGAGCGGCCATACAAATAGAGCGACAAGGATGGATCCTGGGATGAACTTGACCGAAGCAGGCGTAGGGTCCGAGGTAGACGTTAAGCCTGAAGGAACGTTCCAGTCATGAGGAAGTTTGGAGAGAATAGGCTCGAGTACGGCCTGGAGTTGCTGCTGGGAAGGAATGAGGTGGTGAAGCTGGTCGAGTATGGGCTGCAACGAGTCCATCGTCACATCTAGTTGGTGATGACGGGTGCACGAATCAAGCCTGCTTTATACCAATCTCGTTGGCAGTGGTCATGTGTGACCGCGGTGAATGAATGCCGTGAGGTTGACGAGTTGTGAGTTCTGGCCGCCTGCCCTGGATGGACCGTATCAGGACCAATCAGATGGCGGAACGTTGTCATCATGGGGTGAGAGAGATTTCGCGAAGATTCGGCCTCAAGTGCTCTCCAAATGCTGAGAGGCTCACGGAACATCGAGGGTAGGGCTTCGCGTAAAGCCGGGTGGAGGCGGCGATGCAGGAAGTCAAAGCAAAGATGCGGGGCGAACCGTGGGCATATGCGTAGACCGCCGAAAAAGTACAAGGTGTAACTTTCTCATGACGACATACGTGACTTGGGGAACTCTGCGATGATTTCCCGAGAGTACGAGTAAACAAACATGAGGATATGACAGGCATCGGCCCTCGGAAGCCTAGAAGGAGGCGATGAAATCAGGGGAACGCACCGTGACGCGACTGAAGGCCGGGGTTGCTGCAAGATTGCAATGCTTTGTGTGCGGTATGGTGAGCGGCTCCTTTTCTTACAGGCGCATATATCTTACAACACCGATTGACTGCAGCAGAAAGGTTAAAGGCCAGACAAAAGAACACGTAGTTCATTCAGAAACCAGGAGTCAATACTACTAAACGCGGGATCCAAACTCCAGAACTCCTTAAATATACTCGGTATACAGCCACAGCACTTATAGTAATACACGGGCACCTATTGGTACTGACGTACTGAACGTTGCAGTGCCGAGATCTCGCATACGAGCTAGCAGCAGGTTTCGACGCTGATTTACCACTAGAAATTAAGTATCTTTACTACGGCAACCCCACTCCCCTACTTGAAGTTCAGGCGGTCATACTGGCTTCTCCTGGAACGAAGAATCAAGATGGTCCATGTTTAAACAATAGGGGGGGTCGATCGTCAACCAAGGTTTAAGTTGAAAACTGTTTAAACCTCGGTTGAAAAGAGGACATTTAGACCTGTTGTACCTATCGGGCCGGTTGTCAGTATCGTACATACCTCGGTCGGCCATGTTTAAACTTGCGTCACATTTCAACAAAAGTTTAGTACATGCAAACACTGTATAAACATTGTACTACATACAGGACTGGTTTAAACAGAAAATCTGACGTTTAAACAAGGGAGACACAGTGTTTAAGACGGAAAGGCGAGGTTTAAACAAGGGAGACTCAATGTTTAAACCTTTGGCTGATCCCAAACTTACTGTTTAAACACGCGAAAAGAGGGCCAAGACGACACTATAGTAAATCAATCACCCCCTTGACCAAGGATAGGACACCTACCTTTGACTTCAAGTCAGTCGACGATGGATATCGAAGGGAAGATGCGCGATCCGGTGTTTAAACCCTCGAGTTTAAACACCGGTGATGGTCAATCACGACGCGAGGGACCTACCCCACCAAAACGATGGGCAGCATAGAGGTGGTGGTGGTGGAACAGAGGGAAAAAGAGGTGGGCAATTTTCGATAGAGGGCACTCTTATATACCTCCCTGGCGTTGGCGCTGTTTGGCTCATCACGCGCGCACGGACCACGCTTCTGAGATATATAATGGGTGGACATCTCGTTCAATGGCCGTTGTCTCTAAGCCTCGCTCCCCTTCCAGATCCGTAGACAGGGGCAGCGGCTGGAAGACACCCTGAGGTTGGTGTGACCGTGACGGGTGTGTCATGGGTCCATCGCTCAAGGGATATAACTTAGAGTAAAATTGCGGTTGACCGCCGCTTATATATGAGTAGTAGATTGTAGATTATCAGGGCGTGTGTGCTCCGTTGTACCAGTTTAAGCGTTTATTCAACCCCTGTTTAAACAATTATTCAACTCCTGTTCAATAATGAATTCAACCTTGTTTAAACCCTCGCTTTAAGTCCGCTCAGCCCTTGTTTTAAACAGAGGCCAAATGAGCGCCGCCATGGGCGCCTAATTTGATCTGACCTATACATCAACAGCGCAGGGGTCAGCGAGCAGCAATCTCGTTTTGGCGTATCTCGTAACAGAGATTAAACGTCATACAATTCAACCGAGGTTTAAACAATTTTCAACTTAAACCTTGGTTGACGATCGACCCCCCCTATTGTTTAAACATGGACGAAATGTTTACAGAACGCAGTGGACACCGCTTCGATATCATTGGGCTTCAGGTTCAGTTCCCCGCTCCCTGGCAGAGAGTCTTCCGCTCTCAAGCTAGCCCGCTCGCTCTTGACAAGACCTCCAAGGCGGTCGTCTTCGCCCCTCCGTTTCACCAATGACTTCATTCTGAGAGCAAGGACACTCTGGGTGTGAGGCGCTCGGTGCAAGTCGGTATTCCTTCGTATCAGTGCTTCGTACAAGGCTGCGATGCTGCATGCGTTCTGTGGCCTGCTTGGGACCTGTGAGAGTCCTGGAGATATATACGAGGCGTTGACGGTGCATCGGGGCGTGGAGGGGTACCGCTTCCTTGTGTCGACATCTGTAGTAGCCTGAGCGTCTGGCTCACTCGGCTCCTGAGCCTGGGACAAAGGATTTTCGAAAAGACGATTCCCAGAGCGTACAACGTTTCTAGTCTTCGGCATGATCCTGTGGTGGTTGTAGTGTCTGTGGTTCGGTATGTATCTGCCGGATAGCCTGTTATGATCCACCAAAGCAAGGGACCTGCGAAACGGGGGAGGTGAAGCTGGACGGTAGGTGTGTGAACCTGCCAACGAAGAGACAAGAACTTAATATATCTACCCCCAATGTCAAAGCGTTCAGTGGCGCAATCCTCCTGCTGAACAGCCATCGGACAAAGCACCCTCGCGAGTGTGGCTCCCTGTATTCTCTCACCGCGGCCCATTTCGGGGTGAAGGCGCGCTAGGGTGGGCGGCGGTAGACTCTCGGGAACAACACACATAGTCGGATCTCATGCCAATACCGTCCAAGGTGTCAGGGCATGGCGTGAGTGACTCTGTCGTTCAGCACTCTATACCTTTGAGATACGAGAAACGCAACAGACCATACGGGGGGTAGCTGTTGTTAAAAAATTAGGCGCATGGACCCAAGCGGAGCTAGGCGCAACTGCTGGACAAAGCCAAGGCGTCCTGACCATGATCTGTCAGGTGCCACGCTCAAAGCAGGGATTCTCTAAGTAGGCCTGGGTGAGGTTCCTTCAAGACCTAAGCGTCAGAATTGACATGTACTGACTTTTGACCCACATATGAGGGAGACCCCCCTAGTATGATACAGCCGACACTGAGCACATCGTGGAAAATGTTTGAGAGGCGACGTACTCGGAGAAAGCCAGAGAAGGGAATTTTGAAACTCCGTTCATCTCCACGTTGTTCTTGGCTTTGACCTTCGTCTGCAGTTTCAGGCCGTCCAAGCATTGTGGGTCTGCTGTCAGAGATACCGAGGCGTGAGTAACGTTCCCGACAAAGCGAGGTACATACATATCACGACGATTCTTCGCAGATCGACGTAACCGCGCAAACTATGGCGCCGACTGCGCTGCTGAAGTTCAAGGTTGGGAAGCGATGGAAGCTTTCTCGCAAGCCGGAAGAACCCCTCGTGCAGAGCAACTCTCCTAGCCTCCGTATCGAGGACGCACCCATGGAAATCCTCCAGCGAATATTCTGCTTCGCCGCCTTCGACGTTCCGAATGATTGGGAACATGATCCACTGCTTTTGCCACGCATCTGCAGCGTGAATAGGCATTGGAGACAGGCAGCCACTTCGTACCCGCCGCTCTGGGCAGCGCTTCCCCCAATTCTCATCGGCGACGCCGATGCCTCAACTCTTCGCCGTTGCCGAAGCGCGGTCTCGCTCTACCTCTCTCGTTCGGGAATGCATCCCATCACGTTCAGGCTTAATCTCGAAGACGGGCTTTGGGACCGGCGGAAGAAGACTGCTCTAGAGATTGTCTGCATTCTGGTTGGCCAATGCGAAAGGTGGCAACACGTCGACATCTGTTTCTCCGATTTGTGGTACAAACACTTGTTTCCCCCGATTCGCGGCCGACTGCCCACTCTCACTAAGTTGAAGCTCTCATCGCCTTGCTTCTACTGGGCATACTTTGCAATGTGTCCCTTTGATATATTCTTGGATGCGCCTAGATTATGCTCTGTATCATTTAACATCCATTGGATGGATATCAGTGGGTTTTGGTGGTCGGGACCAGACGTCATCCTTCCTTGGTCACAGCTTGAAGACGTTGTGTACATCACAAGGGGTGACGGGGTCGGAGTCTACACCAACCTCATGAGCGCTAATCCATCTAATCTGCGGACGCTCAACTACACCGAGCGCAATTTTATTCGCGTTCCCTCCACCCCAATCCCAATCGCTTCTGAACTGACAACGCTCAAGATTCGTGCAGAAAATTTCCACTGTGACGTTGTCTCCCACCTCTATGCGCTCATCTTGCCAGCTCTTATCCATCTAGAGATATGGGGTGCGATGCTATACTTCCCTTCGCACAACACCTACGAAGCTGTTGAGGCACTGGTTCGGCGTTCGGGATGTTCACCCCAAACCCTCGCACTGAGCACCTCCAATGGAAGCGGGGTGAGCAGTGAGGCTTTCACTGGCATACTCCAACTCTGCCCAGACCTGGAACGCCTGGACATTTCTCTCCCTGATGCTAATTCCCACATCATCGGTGCACTGGTCCTCGATCCTTCATTTCCCTTAACGCCCAAGCTGCATTCCCTGGGGCTGCACTATCACAGCCTATCACACATCACTCTTCGCCCAAAACCGATGTTTCGCTACATCGATGACTTGGTCACCGCCCTTAAATCCAGGTCGCGATCAGGGAAAGGGGTGCTAAAACGAGTCGACTTCGTGTGGTACACGACCCTGTGCCTCCATAGCGCTCTTTTCACTGAAAACTCGGCATTTGACCGTATCGATAATTCGATTGACGCGAGAGTGGCGGGGATAGTCACCCACACCGTTAGGTCGACGATACATCAACACTTCAAAGCGCACTCCCGTTTGTGGGCGGATTCGAACTACAATCCCTTACTCACATGGGATATGGATCAAGCAATGCGCAGCTTAGAGAGCTTAAAGGTGGAGCACATCAGTACTAGACATTTGATGGTGCGTCGTCACTGTTCATGACCTTGAATGCCTTAACAGAGAGCGCTAAATCCTCTCCAGAGGTACGGTTATCTATACGTCCTTCGCGTCATCAGTCAGGCAGAACCCGGGAGTATCGCTGGGGACCGTATCTTTCGTTTCAGAGCTCGAGCGCAGAAGTTGTGTACGAAATGGAAGCCGTTCATCGTCCGTGATGCGCGAGATTTTGGGCATCGGTGGTGCCAATGGAGTGAGGGTTGTATCAGTTTGAAATGGAACGGTAAGCACTCGACGACCATGTCTCTTGCCACGCCGCCATTCTGATAGAGGAAATTAGAACAACGCGAAACCGACGAAGATATATGGAACGATATACTCGAGAGTGCTGCTCCTGCCGGCTTCAATCCAAAGGAATGGACAGGATGAAACCTCCGAATTTCCACCGCACATAGTTCAAACGATTGAAATCCGAGGCCCATTCCCCATTGTCCCAGCCAACCATGATCCAAGCCCCTAACGTGTCTGGAACCGCTTTCTTGACAGCCGAAGCGAAGGAAGTGGAGCAATCTCAAGAATTCAAGCCGCCTTCCGTTCTGCGATGGCTATACCCAGATTGTCCAGAAGTGGTTGGAGAGAGAATACCAAGGGATGTAGACACCCTAGATCAGTGTCAGAGTGAACCCTCGGGCAAATGTAAAATTAGCTACGTACCATGAGGTATTGCACGAGGAGTGTGGGCCGCTCTGAGGGAGTTTGATGAGTCGAATCCAAGAACCGTAGAACTGGAACTTACAGATACGGTAGGAAGCTTGCACCTTCTTCCGCCCTGAAACTAGCCCTCCTTGTTCTTGATGGTGATTACCGCGTTGGTATCAGGAAGATATGGGCGTTTTCCTTGAGCCATCCTCCGGATATCGCGGTGGTAGAGGGCGAGAGAGTGCAATTCGGTGGGGAGGCTGAGAAGTTCGATAGTCTTGACATGGTCAAGAGGAATGCTTGGGAAGCTGGCCCGCAGGCTATCGAAGAATTGAGCCGGGAGATACACACCGTCAAACGTCAGGTGGGACAGCGAGGGCATGAGTTTCTTGTCCAACCAGTCTTTCAGATCGTCCAAGCCGAGCTTGACGCTCCCATGAACCGTCAGCCTCTCCAAGCTTGCTTGACATCCTGACGTCTCGATGAATAATGGGACGTCTGACGACATATTCTCCTCGTCGATAATCTCTACATCCCGTTCATCTACGTCCGACGGGTACTCCAAGACGCCCCTATCATAAAATCCCAACTCCAAGTGCGTCAGAGACGGTGCCTTGAAGAACATCGTGAGCTTGAATGCGAAAGGATGGAGCTCCCGAAATCGCAATACACGTAGTTTGGGCAGAACGAACATCTTGTCAGGGTTGCCGCACATGCCTTCTATCCATTCACTGTCATCCGCGTATACAGTGAGATGCTCGACGTATCCGCCCTTGCATCCAATTGTCAGCTCTTCCAAGTTCCCCTGATGACATCCCTGCAGAACCCTGATTACAGCGTCCCCGTCCCAGTCGTTATCGATACTGAGCATTGTCAAATGAGAGAGGAAGGAAGGCGGAGCGGAGATGTGAGGGAAAACTTTGCCAGAGCGAAACATGGGAGAGTTGCTGGGGGTGTTGAGGTGGAAGGAGGTCACTTGCGGCAGTTTCTTGAAGAAAGATCGGAACTCCTCCGCATTGAACCTCTCATCGGTGGGTATATCATCCAGTTCATCGCCGAACGGCCCTTCGCTCCACGCTTGACGAACTGTGATACTGAGGGACTTTATGCCATCCCATGGGCGCGACGATCCAGAGCATGCCTCTGCTACGGCATCACAGAGCCAGTGTATACACTGCGATGCCCCACACGAGATTGACAGTGTGTCGATTGAGCAGGACCCCTTGGCTAATAGTCCCACCAGCCGCGAACGGGCCAGCGCGCAACTGGTGAGTCCCCGGGGCCGGAGAGGCCATGCGCAAGTATCAATTCCGGAAAGCACCGAGAGCTTCTTTGGTGCTGCGCCCGACCGCGATATCCAGCTCTCGACGCGTTCCCATTCGCTCAAAGCGCCTGACGTAGCATCGATCTCGATGTGCCTCCAAAGCCGATGTGTCGCATACGCCGCTTCTCTCCACGCCTTGCAAACTAGGCAGAGGGTGACAGTCTGCTTCAGGGACTCAAGCTCCTCCGAACCCGCAGTATGGCTGAATATCTCCCCAAGGACGTCTAGAGGCATCCTGCGTAGCGGTGAAAGGAGCGACTGGTATTGCTGACGTTTGAGCCTGATCTTTTCCAGCTGCGCCTCCAAGCCCTCGATTTCCTCGTCTATGACCGTGACAACGTTCTCAATGACCCCGATTTCCTGTGCTTGTGGAGGGTCATTGGAGCTGAGTAGGTGGGAGAGAGCAGGAGGTCGCGCCATGGCGGTGGTGGTGGTTGGAAAGAAGCCAAGATGAGGCTGCCAGAGGGCAAAGCAACTTGAACGTCATAGTCAAAGCACAACATCACAACCAGCGCGCTTGAGCCCTTAGGCCTTAGCATCAGGCTCTCTACGTACAGTACAACTTTTGTTTATATTACCAGCCAGCCTTATACGTATATGCCTCGACGAGGTACGCATGGGCGAGGGAGTCCCAACTATAAGAAAAAAGAGAAAAGCAAGGACGGCGAGTTGAGTCGCCAGAGGGGTGCCAAGCACCCCTCGCCTGCATCTAAGTACTACTACGACTACGACTAATAAGCAAGTGGATATCTAGATAAGTAGGTGGAATAGTCGCAACAAGTACCACGACACAGCTAAGGGGGAGAGGAAGAGGGAGCAGGCAAAGGGGAGTAATGAAAGGGGAGGAGTGCGTGAACAGGTAGTCGTGATGTTGCGCGTAGGTTGGTGGCCTTCGGAGTCAAGGTCCATGATAAATGCGATTGATGTTGAGTTCGATGGGATGCAGACGTGAGCAGTGTGAGTGAGTGTCGTGTAGGAGGGCGTGGACGAGTCGCAGGAGAGTATACAACAAAGAACCCAGATGAAATGAATAGAAATACAACGCAATGATAGGGAAAGGGAGGGCGGTACTTCAGAGTCGTGACAATGTGGCGAGGACGCAATAATGTTGGTAAGCAAGGAGGGGATGCGTGAGGGAGGAAGGAGGGAAGGTATGCAAGTTCAGAAGGGAGCAAGGTACTAAGCACCGAGAAAGACGAGAGAGATAATTTTGGTTCTGCGAGTTGAAGTGCAGATAAGCTGGACTGGCATTTCGAATTTCATTTTTTTCGAGAAGCGAGAAGCACCAAATAGGAAATGGATCGAAGAAAGGCGAAAGGAATGATGATATGAGGGGGTTGGGGGGGGGGGGGAAGACAGAGGGTACTCTAGATGATATCCCAGAGGTCCTCGAGGGCACAGCAGAACTAATAAGACCGTCAGACCGTCAGAAGGTATGTTGGGGTAAGGGGATGCAGAGAGCACGCGTACCTTGCCACAAGCAACGCTAGCACTCAGCGGGTATTCGCTAATACCAATCTCATCTGNTCGGAACGTATGCGTCGGCGAAGTCGTCTTTACCCCTCGCCATCGCTCCGACGAAGACAGCAATGTTGTGGGTCGTAGGGAGAGTAGGCAAGAACTTGGACAGCTTTTGCACGGGTGCGTCACCTGAGAGGGTGAGCTTGATAGTGTTGGGGAGGGAGGTGGTCGATAATGGGGGTTCTGGTGGTGCTATGGTCAGTAAAAACGACGTAAGCCGTCGCGGGTGTGCGTACCTTGATGACCTTCAACAGCTTTTCAGGGCCATTGACACCTCGAATTGAGAGTTTATGCAGAAGTTGTACTGGATACCGCATCAGGAAGCGGGAAAGAGGGGACGATCATTTTCTCACTCACCCATGAGGCCACTGAAACGCTTGAAAGTTCGGGGGATGCGAACATGAGGGTTGACTTCAATAAGGACGCCACGGGCAGTGTGAATATAGACTTGAAGCAAGCCTGCCTTGTTCAGAGGAGAGTCCAGAAGGGTGAGGAGGCACTGCAACCTAATTAGCACAACGCCTTAAAATTGGGAATGATTGCACGCACCTGGTGAGTGATATCCGGCCTAGCATCTGCAATGTCTCTCCCCGTCTTCGCCAAGATACCCTGATGGTCGTCGCAGTTCAGCAACGTGTACTTGGCCTCCCCCTCCTTCCCCCTTCCACCCTTGGACCCTGAGGACAATTTGTATGCCTCCAAGCACGCCTGCTCCAGGATCACGTAAAGCTTACGACCCTGATTCTTGGACTGCACATGCGCCTGTACCGGCAGCATCGCAGGGTTTGCAACCTGCTGAACAGGGGTGTATGGATTCGTCTGCATAGCGTTCTTCTTCGTCGTCGGGAGGGGCTTCGTCGGGCGCTCAACAGCCTGTTGAGAGTCTCGTTGCTGGGTGGTGTTGCCGTTGAGGGCTTTGGGAGACTTTGTGTGGGTGCGATTCGAGTTTTTGAGGATGGTTACAGGCTTGTCGTGGTGCTTGGAAGAGGATTGATCGATTGTAGCATTTTCTGGTGCAGACTGATCCCGGACCGACGCCCGCTCCTCTACCACTTCCATCCCTGCCTCCGCTGCCCC
>JANDKE010000525.1:0-23857 GCA_027627275.1 Coprinellus aureogranulatus | reverse complement strand
CCGATCGCCCATGCCAGACCCCATCCTCCTCCCCCGCCTGGACCCTGCCCGCCTCTGGTTCGACGCCGTCTGCAGCAATGAGCACATACAGATCACCCAGTACCAGATGTATGCCGTCGAGAAGTGGATCGTCGACAGGTCCCGCACCGTCCACGTCCTCCTCGTCTACACAGGCGACCCAGAACACAGGATAACCCTGTCCCAGTACACTCCACGGACCCCACAGGACTACGATAAGGCCGTCCATGTCTTACGACGAGACGGGGCTAGGCCCAAGCAGACCCAGCATGGCGTGCTCATGGTCACCTCCCTTGCCCACTTCCGCAGCGACTACACCATTGTCAAGATACCTGACGGTGACTTTGGTGCCGTCAAGGACCAGCTGTATGCCAACATCAACCTGCTGAGAATGGGCTGCAGCGGTCGCTCAGCCCTTTCTCTCGACGAACCGAGCGACCCCACCAAAGACAGGTTCCTCTCCGCATACCAGCTGCACCTGCCCCAGAACATGAACAAGGACCGACTAGCGTTCACCAACACAGTACTCGAATTTGTCAAACTCATCCAGGCTGGCCTGGCCCTCTTCGCATGCTATGGCTCCCTTTCACCTCCACCTCCCTCTCTCGTCCTTGATGGGCTACTATGCGACGACGCCGTAGAAGGGATTCATAGGTGGATAGCTGAAGTAGGCGAACCATGGCTGGGCCTGGAACCCACGGAACGCGTTGCAGACCCTTCCTTCGTCTCTGGCCTCCTCAGCACTGTCATATCCTCTCGGAATAAACTTCACGCCCTTGTCACTTCGTCTGCATCATCTTCAACGACCCATCTCATGCCTGTCCCGAAAGACCCCTTCATATACCCATACGCCTTCAGCCTGGCCCTATCATCATACCTGCAACACTGTTCCACCCAAGCAACACAGCACCCGTACCGTCGGCCTTCCTCGCAACCCAGATGGCACCATTCGTCGTAACGGGTTTTGCGCCCCCTCTCCCAGCCAAACCCCCTTCCAGTCCGCTCCCAACCGCCGCCGTGCTCAACAAAGAAGTACTGGAATATATTGATTCCTGTTATGACAAGTCCAAGTCACCGGACAATCGTCGCGTTCGGCGTGTTTTCAAGGGCAAATTGGATGACCTAACACGAGGATCCGCAGTGGACAGCGACGGGGACGATCATGATACCCGAAAGGTCACACTCAGTGATAGCGAAGCCTCACAACATCCGCACCACCTCCACGTTACGCCAAGCAATAGCGTCGGGACGAGCACCGGCAATCGCGTCCTTGGAGGGATTACCACCTTCCTCTCACCGCATAGCGGCCCAGGAGGCACAGGGAGCATAACAGACCCAATAACTAGCCTTTCATCTTTCCTCTCAATTGCATTGAGCAAGGAGGCTGGGACGAATAACTTCTCCAGCGGCGGGCGGATCCGCCGCATCCGTGATAGCGTTGGGGGAGCGGCAGCGAGCAGTGACCACAGTGTGCGGATGGCGGTGGGAAAGGGCGTGAGCAAAGCGATGGGGAAGGCGAAGCGTCAGCGCGAGAGCGTCGATATGGGGCATTTTTACACGGGCGGTGCACTGGCAGGTGCGGCGGGGCTGGCAAATCCAATGTTTCCCTCTCCCCTTCCCATTGCCGAGATCCCACCACAAACAGGTGGGGTTACGTTGGAAAAGGAGTTGACGGAGAAGGAAGGCGTGAAGGAGAAAGAAGTTGTAGTGGGTGGCAGTGTGAAGGCTCTATGGGCAGGCAGAATAGCGGACCTCGTAAAGGTCAGAGAAACATGCGAAGAAGTCGCTAAAAGGCACCAACTCCATAGCAGTGCGCTCATTGTTCCGAGCTCGTTGTATCCACTTGGTCCTGGTGGGAGTACGGGTGGATCTCACCATTCAGGCCATCATGTCAAGGACAAGGGCAAGAAGAAGGAGAAGCTGACTGACAAGCTGGATAGGGAGAAGGAGAAGGCAAAGGAGAAATTAAAGGCGGCCCCTTCTGCGCTCCTTGGTATACACAGCGACACCGATCATGTGAAGTCAGATACAGGTCGTTCGACAGAAGGCGAAGAGTCAGATCCTATATACGCGTCTCCCTCGCGTTCGAGCGGACGCCCTACCCTTCGACCACACTCAAACTCCTTTTCCCACTCCCATACCCGATCCCCCAATCCCGACCAGCCGCCTCAACCGCCTCATATGTTCGGCAACCCGATGGCTTCTGCGTCATTTGGCTCCCTCCTCGGCGGTCGCGTGCGGGGGAAACTGGGCAACTGGACTGGGTTGACAAAGAGGAAGGGCGGGTCGCAAAGTGTCGATTTGAGTGCCTCTGGAAGTGTAGGCGTGAACACACGGATTGGACATGGCGGCACAGGGAGTGTTAGCGTCTCCAGCTCAACTCAGGCAAGCCCCACCACGCGGCATGAGATGCCCGCTGACGACGACCTACTGGACAACCTGTTGACTGCCAGGCCTGTGGCACAACAGCGGGGACGAACCGCGCCGAACCTCAATACCCCCGTCAACCGCGTGTCAACGAGCGAAAGGGCGGGAAGGCTTAGTATATCTGTCTCACCCAGCGGAAACAACGCGTTGAATATGTCCCAAAGTAGTAACAAGTCGGGGGTGGGAGCTACTTCGCCCCGCATCGCAGCGACACCGGGTAGGATGACCAGACAGAGCACAGCTGGATCCCAACCGCAGAGCCCAACATTACCTCCGATGATCTACTCATCGCAAGCAAAGAGCGAAGGGGAGGAGGAAGATGTTTTCGAGGGGGAAGCGTTGAGTAGCGGTCAAGTGTCCCCTTTGAGTAAGCATTGTCTTCCATCGAACTGTATCTTTCAGTGCGCTGAGTCCAGAAACACACAGGTGACTATAGATCTACTGCCTTCATCTCGCGATCTCGACCACCTCTACCTCGACACTTTTCCCTTACGCTTCCCTCTTCACAGACCCAAGATCGAAACTACCTTAGCGTCGCGACTGTAAACGAGAAACTCTCCCGCCTCTCGACGGATCAAAGAGGAGGTGACAGCAGTGCGAGGAGCTCCCGGACCAATCTCAACACGCCCTTCTACTCTTCCCGGCAAAAGCTCTTCTTGTACCCCACAAATGCAAACCCCTCCAATGTGCACACCGGAGACGAAGACGAGGGCGCATCGGGCAGTGGTCAGGGTGGAAGGCGGTTACAAGGACCGCCAAAGAGGCCAACATTGGGGTACAGAGGGAGTGGGAGAAGTTCGACCACCGTTATGCCAAGGATATCGAGCTGGAGCGACCCGTTGAGCGCTGCATTCATCAAAGGCGTTCCTGGACATGTCACACCGCTTGAACATATCGAGCCTCTGGATCTGGGTGGGATGAGCGACCCCGATGAAAGGGAGCTGCCTATCGCTCACTCTTTGTCGTCGGCCAGTAAGGGGCGAGGCGACAGCATTGGCGCTCCTACGGAGGAACTCAGTGATGGCGACGTGTTCGGCGACTCGTATGTCGCTAAACCTCCCTCTCTGGCTGCGAGACCGAGTATCAGGGCACGGAGGCGTACTGAACAGGGACAAATACCCGGGGCTTCGTGGGTTGCAGATGACGACGGAGGTGTGAAGAAGGAAAGAGCGAGGTTCCATAGCTTGCTCAGTGTCGTGGATCGGGATGGAAACCATATCTCGGAGGAACCAACATGGGAGGCGCAGTCCAGTCTAAGAGATGGCGGAGACCTCGATTGGGACGACGGCGAGTTCCCGTATGTGTACGACAGGGCCTCCATTGGATTTGGAGGGGTGGAGGATGACGCAGATGACGACGTCCTTGTTGAAGGCGGTGTCGACATCGAGGACGCAGATTGGGTGCTGCGGCGCAGAAGGAGAGTCGCGGCAAGGAATGCTGGACGGTGGGCGGATTTGAAGCGGAGAAGGAGCTTCTCGGACCTGGATGACTGGTGGGGCGTGGATGTGCTGAGCCCGGAGAGACAAAGGGTCGACGTGGAGATGTGTGGACAAGTTCTAGTTATGATTAGGAGAGAGGAGCATCTCAGAAATGTTATTGGGTGTTTAGAGGTAAACGACCTCCCTTTATTACTGTTTTGCCCTCCTGCTGACGTGTCTTCTTCAACCATCCAGCTCCTCAACTCTTCACTTTCCCAAACAAATACTCTTCTCCGCCAGGAATATGATTCACACCTCACCGCCTTGTCACAACTATCCCATCGCACAAAAGTCCTTGCGGATATCGACCTCCAGAGCACGCGAACCGACAACCTTTCGCAACAGACCAACGTCCTCCGATACGAGGCTGAGCAGTTCCATGTGCCATCTCTATACCACGCCGCCTCCTTATCACGACAGAAAGTTCTTGAGCTTAGGCACAAGGTATTTGGTGTGCACGGTGTCTTTCCAGACCCTGCTTCCGCCGGTCAAGGCTCGTCAGATAGTAAAGGACGCCAGAAACCGTCTCAACACAAGAAAGGCGGCACGGGAAGTGGAAGGATCTTACCTGAAGGTGTTCGTGGTGCGCATGGGAAGTTCAACCGATTGCAGAAGAGGCTGGACGGGACAGAGGTGGTTGTTGACTGGCTTGGACGCACAGAAAGCGAAGTAGAGGAAGAGGAGAGTTTGGGCGAACTAGCGTTGAGTCCAGGCATCTCTTGAGNATGCACGAGGGAATCGAANTACTTTTCGGAGCTNGAGGGAGGGTCTGGGAGGCGAGAGGAAGGAAGAGANGGACGCATAGGTGCGGGAGNGGGAGCAGCGAGCGGTAGCGNTAAAGCCNCNACCAGNGTGGATGGCGANGGGGGTGATGTGGGTGCTGTGGANCATTCGAGTATACGACCGATGTGGTTGTTGAGGTTTTTCATGGGNTGGGGAGCGAGNTGGAGTGCTAGGGCCACTGTAGGTGGCGGTAGTGGTCAGAAATATTCTGGCGGAAGCTCTAAGGAGGCCTCTGTGTCACCTGAAAGGGGAGGNAGCGTTGTGTCAATAGAGGAGACCAGGAAGGATAGGTAGAGCGCCAGACGCTCTCAGTCTGCCTTCCGACTGCACTTTTCNCGCCATGCACTTCTTCGTTGCTATATGAGTCCCANTATGACTAGNTTGTACCTTGCCAGCCTCATTCGCAAGTCTTTGCAGCCGTGTATACCCCTNCTTTGAANAAGTGCGTCAGGGTTGCGGCTGCGCCCAGTCGCTCGTACCTAACCCAACGANTTCAATCNGATACCGGTGACATTCTATTCATTTCTTTCAACATAAAAGCCCCCCAGATAGATATACTATACAGTTGGTAGTAGGTANATGNACAGAGAGAGAGATCGTGAAATGGCGTTGTGANTAGCTTGCTGCTCTAAATCATCGAGATATACATAGTTTGAACGTGAAAGACGAAGTTGTGTTATGTGAAAAGGACGCCTCTGAACTCGAGAACTTCTACCCATANAGGTCGATGCCCTTGAGAGCAGTGGGTGCCGCGTACCGCGCTTGCGGTGAAGAAGGTAAACAAAACGTAGNAAGAAATATCCAATCGTCATCATCAATAATCGTACAGAACACCAACCATCCANTNTGTNAGAAGAAAGCGATCACCTCCGCCGGCTGTTCTGCCTGGCGGGGTTCACCATNTGTCCCGCATCGTACTCNTCAGCGCTCGTACCGCTCGAGGGATACCTTGTTTGAGCAGGTGCTGGTGGCAGAGGCGAGTTGTAATAGTGCGCCATATAAGGGTTAGCTCGTGACGATTGTTCCCGCTGTTGCCTCGTGCCGCTCGAGTTCTGCCTGTGAGGTTGCTCGCGTCCAGAGTTCGTCCTTTGAGGTTCTCGCCCCGAGTTGGATCTGTGAGGTTCCCGAGCGGAATTTGACCTCTGGGGGTCACGGGCAGAATTCGACCTTTGTGGGTCCCGGGTAGAATTTGACCTTTGAGGATCCCGCCCAGAGTTCTGTCGCCGGGGTTCGCTCCTCCCGGAATCCTGTCTCGTAGGCTGAACTGGCGGCAATTTGGCTCCTCGACGAATTTTGCCTCGTCGGCTGGATTGCGCTTCGGCCCGAATTCTGCCTTTGTGGATCTCCGGTACCACGCCTGCCACTAGCCTTGCGTTCAGGCTTTTCAGTGTATGCAGTGGGCGGTGTCCGTGTGGTGCTCTTGGAGCGAGTCGCAGCAGCTGTTATNGCAGCGGCNCCTGCAGCTACGGCGTGCGTGGGTAAGAGCGATCGTACCGTATCCGANGTGTTCTTCCGCCGAGGTTTCTCGCTGAAGCCTCCCGCTGCCTTGCTGTTGCCGTATGTGTTGAACCAGGCTCCGGACGTAACAGGGCCGTGCCACATGTGAATATCGCCTTGCCTGTGCCTTCGGTATGCGAGGAAGAGGAGGGTCAGGCATGATGCGATGACTAGATTTGAGTGGAGATGAATGAGCATAAGATTAGTNAAATGCATTAAGTGGCGCAGCCTTCGGAAGGAACACGTACTCAGGGCAGCGTTCATCAAGGCAAAGGACATCAAGACGCGGTACATAGCCTGGAACTGGTCGGTGTGGACTGTGGAGGANGGACGATCAACACGAGGGTAAAATGGAATGCAGNTGGGGTACGCGTACAACTTGCGATCTCGTCGCTCAAAACGACCTGGCTGTCTGTCGACTCGAAGCATTCGACGTCCGCATCTTGAGCTTCAGACGTCGTGAGGTAGACGCCAAGGACTAANAGANGNNATGAGTNNTTGTGCATTANAGCANNANNAGGNAGAACGCACCTAGCCAGAAAACCCCNGCCAANCCCAGACTCGCCAACTCTATCCTCGTCGATATGGGATTCCGCTCNCTCANGAACACGCTGAATAGAAGGCTNGATGTGGCAGATGCGTGTGTAAGCGAGCGGGCCTCGATGGGGGANGAGGGTGGNNTACTCACAGGACTGTGAAAATAAATAGGCTCGCGACGCAGACGAAGATGGCGAAAGGAACGAATCGCGCTACACCAGGGTTGAGGGTCTGTTCGTTACGATGCACAAGGAANGATGCTCACTGAGGTCTGAAGCTGCCAGTACCGATTGGAAATGGCCAGCCATGCCCAGGCAGATGACCGTGAAGACCAGCACGGTGCCTACAGGCAAAGAAACAAACGCCCAAACCCATTAGCGCTCAGTCGACCCCAGTCGACAGATTGGACTGACCATAGATTGACGCCCGTATGGTGCTGAACAGCGAAGGCATTCGTCTAGATCTCGAGGGGGTGTCGGTGGTAGTGGAATGAGGGTGTCTCCGAAACGCAGAGGCGAGGGCGGACATGATAAAGCAGCAAGGCAATTAAGAACACGAGGCGAGGATGAAACTGGGGGACAGAGGAAAAGTCGTGAGAGATCGTACAGCCCTCGCCTAGCGCGCGGGATGGAGGGGAGACCGCGAGGAAGTAAAACGTCGGCAACGAGGGTGCAGCGAGGCACACTGGCACGCCTTGGTACACCACCAAAAGCGCATCGAAAATTTCTCCCACTTGACCGACAAGAGCTGGATTTGCGGGGCTAGCGCGCCTCGAGGCAACATAACTCGTACAGCCACAGCCATATAGCGCACTCTCATTGTTCTCGGATCACCCCCTCCTTGGAGTCGGCTTGCCTCGTGTTCTTTGCATTTGCATTGTTCGTCTCTCGAAATACAGTCCTACGGATTCTACTTTAGCGAGCTCACCTTTTGGCCCCTCTCATGCCACCTCCTTCCGTAGTGTCTCNCCAATCGATGCNTAGAGCTCCAGGATGTCCGGGTTGGCCAGCGTAGCAGTGGGGTTCACAATCGATAANGGCAGCTCCATTGATAATCTTCATTCATTCAGCCGAATACTAGTAAGCTTGGAGCTCTAGAGCCTGCGTAGAACGCACCTTCTTGACAAGAACCTCCACCCTCTTCCCATTGAGTGTGTACGGGATGTCAGGAACTTGGATGACCTTGAAATGGAAACATACAAATGAGTCAGTGTGCGGAATGGAACGAGGATAAGCGGCGTGATAACGAGGATAATCACTTACTCGAGCCGGAACGTGTCGTGCACTGCGCCGGGAACGTATCGTCGTCTTGATGGTCCCTTCAAACTCGGACGACAGAGTCTGGCCTTCTGCGAGTTTGACGAACAGGATCACGCGCTCATCGGCGCCTCCTTCAATCTTCTGCCCAACTGCAAGGTAGTCGACGAGCGTGGGGGTNTGGCCAGGGCCTGTGAAGGCGTCGAGCACATCGTATATCTCTGCGGACCCAAAGCGAATGCCCCCGGGGTTGCTGGGAGAAAAGATGTAGGTCAGATGAACGAATGCGGCAGGAATTTCATCGAGGGATGATCGATGGAGGGAGAACACNTACAGCACTCCATCTGAGCGNCCNAGCATGACTAACCCTCCCCCATTACCACACCTCGAACGTGTGATGATAATGTGGTCACCATGGTCTGATAACGGAACGAGCGATTGGACCAGTTAATTCGCGATTATCGCAGAAAGAAAGAGGGCNAAGAATACTCACACCAGACGTTAGGAAACTCGGAAAAGTAGGATTCATTAAAGCGCTTCTTTGCGGCGGCCACATCTTCCTCAGATCCATACCCGGGAAGTGGCCAGAACCCGAGGGGCATGCATGGGAACGGCTTGGTGCAGACCAATTCGCCTGGNTCCTCAGGCTGNGTTGCACTGCCNGTAGGACCATAGCTCTCCACAGCCATGCCAAGCATTCTGCACTGAATTTCGCCTCTGTAAACCGGGAGCGCAGAGTTCATCCCTGCGAATAACGAGCAGATATCGGTTCCTCCTNCACAGCAGCGGGACGGNATNCGNGCCTCGGGTCAGNNCACAGAGTCCGAGATCGCCAAGACCAGATATTAAGTACCTGTAATTGAGCCAAGAAGAANATTNGGGTGTATGTGCTGGTACACGTAGTCAAAGAGGGGAGGCGCCANTGGGGAACCGGTNGAGTAGATGTGACGGAGTGTCGAGAGGNGGTGGTNTTCCCTCGGCTTGTAGTGTTTCTGGAGANATTGTGANTAATGTGAAGAATAATGANGAGAATACGCGGTGTATCCTCTGAATAAACGACTTACTGAGAGGTGGTCAAGGTACTTCGCACTGGTGCCGAATATGGTGATACCAAGCTCGTCGGTCATACGCCAGAGGATGCTGGGGTCTTTCAATGGGCTACCGTCGTACAGGACCAACGTGCATCCGAGAGAAAGCCCGCTAACGAGAAAGTTCCACATCATCCATCCACTGCATTGCTTGGCATGAGTTGGCATCCAAACGAGGAAGATTGCCACATACGTCGTGGTGTAATAGAAGAACACATCTTCCGGATGTAAATCAGCACAGATGGCAAACTCTTTCTTGGCTTGCAACAGCATGCCACCAGCTCGGTGGACAATCGGTCTAAGTGTCAAAGCTAAGTCTTGGTATTAATTAAGAGAAGCCTTGACACCAGACTTACTTCGGGCGACCAGTGGTTCCACTGCTAAAGAGGATCCACAAAGGTGCATCGAAACCCTGGCGATGAAATTCTATCTCGCCGTCTGGCGTTCTGCCAAGCTTCTTCTCCTTGCCTGTGGCTACAAAGTTCTCCCAGGCAAGCCAAGTGGGATCCCAGAGAGAGCGATCTTCTGGTTGGCTGGAAAGGGTATGTATGACGATGACTTGAGGAAGAGTATGGGTCCTGTTAGACAACCCCGAAAGAAGGGTGGAGACCTTGTTAAGGTGAGGGTGAATCTTCCCATTGTACCTAGAAGAATATGGCAAGTTGTGTGAATGATCGAGTACATTGGGCAGGAGGATGCTTACACGACGGCATCGATTGCGAAGAGGAACGTCGGTTTAACTTGTTCCAGGCTAAGTCGTTTGGTAAGATAAGGCGTAGAAGGAAGGAGGGGTGGAGAAGTACCGTTCGAGCACGCCATCAGGGCCAAAGTCCGCCGCAGCGCTGACCCAGATGCCTCCGAGGGCGGTAGTGGCAAGGCAGGCGGCTACGTTTTCCTGTTTTGGCGACGCAGATGAGGGTGGCACCGCGGTCATGAGATGGGTGGGAGTGTTATTTTTGTCGTGACGAAAGATAAGAAATAAACCCATACGATGCAGTTGGAGGCGTAAGCAGCCACACGGTCTCCAGGACGAAGTCCGTGTGCCTTGAGAGCGGATACGACATCTGCAACAAGAGCGTACAAATCGGCGTACGTAACCTTGCGGTAGGTTGGGGAAGGATTCTCCGAGGTATTGAGGGGCTCAGCTGGGAAAAAGGCAATCAGATGTACACGTCAAAGAAGGAAGACGAATGCAGCAGGTAGACTAACTAGCTTCGATAAGGGCTATCTTGTCTGTGGCACGGCAGTGGAGGAGGTTTTCTGCCCAGTTGAGGCGCGCATCAGAAAACCTGGGGTAATAGGACAGATAGGCAAGTCAGGACCGGCAACGCGAATTACAGGGGTAATGTCCGAACCACGCAGGATTGGCAGAAGGGAGAGCGGTGGGGTCTACGATGTGGGCTCCCTTGTCTCCAATGACACGGGTTTGGTCCCAAACGAGGCTCCAGAACTTGTCGATGTCGGTGGCGGACCACTTCCACAGGTCGTAGTAGGAGTCGAGGGAAAGTGCAAACTCGGAGTTGACGCGGGTCTTGAAGTGAAACGTCGCCGAGTTCTCGGGGTTGGCTGGGGAGTACAAGGGGTCTGCCATGGTTCGTGGTGGGACAGAACTGAGGAAGCGGAAGGAGAGGAGCTGGGGGAAGGGAAGCAATTGCCGCCAAGTTGATGAGTATGTTCCGGGTGTCGAGCTACCCGAGGGTGATCGCCCTCGTCATACCCTGAATCTCGATGGTTGTATCAGCCAGTTTCTGACTCTGTATGTAAACCGCAGTTTGCTGTGGATAAGTCGATAAGTATCGCACCAGCCAATGGGAGCGCACGTTCGCCCCGATCAGGCAAGTCTCTTGGCACCTCGGGGGTATTAATGACTCGGTATAAATGCGTCCAACAATTCCCCTCGAAGACAACCCATCCCCTCCACTCAACACCACCCACCGCACAACCATGATCCACGACTTGCTCGGCCCAGACACCCGCGAGGCCTCTGCCCACAACCACTTTGTGTTCGTCCCCCTCCCCTCTGCCCCCGACCCTGCTGACTCATTTCTGTCTTAGCGAAAACTGGTGGAACTGGCACACAGACCACCCCCACCTCGATCGAAGCCCTGCTCTCGGGATGCGCCTCATATCGTGCCTTCCAACGCTACCTCTCCGGCGACGACATCTACCTCCTTCCCAGAAATAAATTCGAGCTCGAGAGCATCCTGTGCGTCCGCTTTCGACACGGTCCAAGCCCCATTGACTCATTCATTGTTTAGGAGGAGATACGCTCACGACGCAATCCACAACGCCATTGCCCAAAGCCGCTCCCCTCTGCAAACCGGTGGCTACAGTCGCGTACGTCCTTTAGCGCTCACTCGTGCCACTTGGTTCTCACCGTCTCGTGTACAGATTTGCCACCAAGCAGAACAGTCCATTCGCGACGTCCTTGCCACCGACAACAATACCCAAGTCCTCCTTGCACTACACCGACGAAACTCTAGCTCAACAAAGAAGTCCTCGTACCGCGATGCCTCGAGCAGACCGTCGACAGATCGCTCAATCGCGACCACTTGAAAAATCGCGTCGCGCTTGACCCTCTCATCCGTTTTTGATCGGTGTCCGCATGCATTCACATTCCCCTTTCTTGCCGCATCCATATGTTACACCTACCGCCTAACTTATCCCTTATCTGTTACCTTGCACATCCAGCATCCGCCACTTGTACTTGTATCGCGCCCTCTCTTGTTTTGTTGTCCATCCCTGCATTCACTGTATGTCCAACGCGCTCCCCGAACCCAACTGTATACCATAGCTTTTGTCCAACACACCTCTTGATTTCGTTGTCGTCACACTCCTTCCCGTCCCCGATCGAATTGACCCCACACATCCCAGAATGTGGCGGTGGTTCGCCCAAGAGTTTCCCTCTAAGGACACGGATCCAAATTTGTTCTGGCAGCCACGACTTTTGCGGTACTTGCTAGTCGGTTCGTTCGCCTTCTTCGCCTTCCCTTCCCCCACTGCGCACTGCCGTGGAGATCTCTCACACAGCTCCGCACAGTAAACACAACCAATCCATTCGTCATTTCCGTCACAAACACCTCACGACTTGCTACTATCACGAACGTGCGCCTTTTACGCCTCGCCCATACTAGGGTTGCTTGCAGTCGTCTGACTGGCATCCATTCAGCCTACAGTGCTTTCTACTACCACCCAACGGCCGACCTTTACCCCTTGCTTCCTCACACTCTCCCGCCTCTGATTGTGCCGCCGAGGAGACAGTGAGGGAAGGATGCTGGCGCTCTCTGTTGCGTTTGTAGTCCTCAGCCTCGGGATCGTCCATGAAACATTAGGGGCCGCTATTCAGGCGCCCCTTTCCATTACAGTCGAGGATTGGGCGCCATCGGACGACCAGGTCTCCAGTGCGTGTGCCCCGGTATACACTGTTTCCCCGGAAGCTGATGATGATGGATGACGCTCAGAACCGGGAAAGCAGCTGCATGGGCGGTTCCTCCACATTACTGATATCCACCCCGATGGGTACTACAAGCCTGGTACAGCGGAGAGCAAGGCTTGCCATAGGAAAAACCCGGACAATAAGAAGAAAAACGTTGCTGGATATTATGGGACGGCCTTCTCGTGAGTGAATTCTATGCTGAATGAGGCAGCATAACGAAATGAGAGACAGGGACTGCGATTCGAGTTTCCGACTAGCAAACTTTACGCTAGACTATCTGGAGAAGAATTGGGCGAACGAGGTGGATTTCGTCGTTTGTACGCGGCTGATTCCTCTCCTTCCTCTTCCACTGCTGACTTTCCGTCTTTACAGGGACGGGAGATAGTGCGAGGTACGCACCTTTGCTACTCCAAAACCTCGAGGCACCCTTGCTTACCCCATGCGTAGACACGATAATGACCACTCCATCCCCCGAACACCTGACGAGATCTTTGACCTCAACCGGGCGGTGACAGCAAAGATGGAGAAGATATTTGTGAAGAGAGGCATTCCCGTGGTCCCGAGTCTAGGTAGGTTCTATTCCACGGGCTTACTTATGCTTATGCTCCGCCCTATCTTTTCCGAACGGCCTTGCCGCCNCCTTACCGTTACTCCAAGCTTCCCTCTGTGCTTCCTTTCCCTTCTGNCTGTTGGAGATTCTTTCGCCGCTTGCTTCTCGGGGCACGCGACCTTCCCGAACNCGTTATGCTCACGTCCTTATCTTCCAGGCAACAATGACATATGGCGTAAGTGGCGNACCTACCNTTTCGTGCGTTATTGGACGATGTTGACCTGAATCGTTTCGGNGGGCAATGGGATCTTACAGCGCATGTGAGTGGTATTCTTAGACGCCCGTTGGGATCNTGAGTGACTGATTCGCAATCTTCTCCGCTCCAAGAATATCATGACTCCAGGTCAGTACGCGATGCTTTTGGATTGTCGGAAGAGGCTTAAGCTCATACTCTTTCCGTCAGGACCTAACCGTGTTACGACCGAGTTTCTTTCGTGAGTAGTAGTTGGACCTGGATTGGACTAGCCCCGCAGTCATTCCAGGAATGGGGAATACAGACCCAGCTGACGCCCAAATCGCAGAATTTGGCAATCCTTCATTCCCTTCACATATCGACAAGTATTCCACCGTGGCGCTTACTATGCGCGGACGATCATACCCGAGGAACTAGCCATTATCAGCCTGAATACGCTCTATTTTTACGACTCGAATAAGGGTGCGCGCCTTCCATTTCTGGCTACCTGGAAGAGGCTGACAGCAGATANACACTTTCCTCTTGTATTCTAGTGGTAAATGGATGCCCNTACGATGACCCAGANGACCCAGGCAACCTCGAGTTGGACTGGTTGGAGGTGCGGTTGCAATCTTACCATGAAAGGGGAATGAAGGCGTATGTTACGGGACATGTTCCCCCTTCCCCTGGAAACTACTTTCCGGAATGTGTGAGTCTNAGNGTTGTGGTGAGTTTTCTGACGGAACACTGACTAGTGAGCGGAAGTTTGTGAGATACGCGGAGTTGGCGCTGCGTTATCANAATGTTATCCTTGGACACTTGTTCGGGGTGAGTCNATGCCCGACCAATGAGAGTCTGAGNNTGACTGACAGGATGGCGACGAACAGCACATGAACGTTGATCATGTACGTAGTTTCGGGTTACTGGCGGAAAAAGTGAGATTGACGCCCGCGTTATCTGCAGTTCTTCTTCCTCGAGTCCATCGATCTCGACATCATCCCCGAACACGACAAGGAACTCCGCACGGCTGGCAACGATCTCGCGCTTTACGACACGCTCCTCGAAGAGTACGCTGCTCTGCCGAAGAATAAAAAGATCAATCTGGACGAATATGCGGTGGTGAACGTTGCGCCGAGCGTCGTGCCCGACTATCTGCCCAGCTTCCGAATCTTCTCATACAACAACACAGAGGGCCTAACGACGCAGGGCAAGAAGAAGAGGCACCCGAAGAAGCCGCCGAAGCGCAAGCACGGGAGGAGACGAGGTGAGAGGGGCGACAAGAAGAAGCACTGCAAGGAAGAAAAGTATCGGAATTCGTGGAAGTGTCACTTGAAGGAGCCGTGGAACTCTGATGAGGAAGCGCCTTCGAGAACGAATGGGCAATGGACACCGTTGGGATATGCACAGGTATGTGTGAGACGGAGGGGGGGTCAGGTGGACGCTGGCTGAGAACTGTGTTTCCAGTATAACATGCCGAACCTGGACGAGGCGGACAAGACGCACAAGCCGGAGTTTGAGCTGGAGTACGTTACGTTCCCGGTGGAGATGCTGGCGCGTGCAGAGCTGAGGGAGGACGAGTACCCGATCCCGCTGCGGCACCTGCCGGATGCGCTGAAGCAGGCTGCTGCGCAGGATAGGACATGGGCTTTTTCCAGACGAGATAGTCGAATTTTGTCGACTCATGGCCGGGAACGAGTTTGGGTAGGGAACAACCTCTGGGCGGTCACTTTTCGTCACAAAATTGCTGCAAACCTGCCCGCCCCATAAAAGGAAGGTTTGCGCCAGGAATCGCCTTTTTCGGATGGCTTTTGCGCGGAATGTCCCGTCGGCAGGGGCGGCATCGACTCAGGGCCGGCCACATCACCGTCCACAGTGATGCGAGGGCACAATGTGGCTTTGTCCTCGACCGTCATCTTATCTCTCCAGCGGAGGGGCCCGGGACCGCCCTCGACAGTGCATGTCGTGGCAGACACGCAGCGCTCGACAAGTCTCCAAATTGTCCAAGGTGGCACCCTCACAGTCGGGCCAAGAGAATATTCTCGAAATGGTGATGGAAAAGGCTCGAGGCAAGCTCGGCGAATCGATCCGTTACACAGCGTGTAGGCATCGCTCAGGATTCAGGTCTCCATTAGGGGCGACAGTTCAACTCAGTCTGCGGGAACGTGGATGATTGACTCGGGGAAGCGCGGAACGAGGCAGCCTAGAGGCAACGTATACGTGAAGGGTGAATGTTGAGTAAAGGGGCCGGCGGTAGGGTAGGGGGTAAGGCAATCAGGTCACAGACTCTTCAACCCGATCCTCACTTTACAACGATCGTCGAAGTTACAGAAGGACGTTACTAATTCTAGTATCGAAGATCGTCTGAGCGACAATGTGGAACTCACCTCTTCCTCTTCCGTTGTGCATGGGCTTCTCATCGTGGCGTTCAGGGTGACCCTGACTCACAGGGAATGGTCCTGAATCCCTTACCCGTGGATTCCAGGGCTTGGAGCCTTTGCCACGAAGTGTTACTCTCATTGGCAAAATGGGCTCGCCTCCCGAACTGACGGGGATCTAGCGCTCCCATGAAGTTCGGGAACCTCCGGCTTGGTGATCGCTTCACGACTATGGCACAGGACCAGGCGCCGTTCAAGCACCTCACACGTTCCTGACATACTCTTCCGGGCCCACAAAGACGTGCTACTCCCTTCTCTAGCTGTTCCGGGCACTTCCTGATCCTTTTCCAGCATCCCATTCCAGCTAACCCGTCGACGCAGTCGACTCCTCGGCGTTTCTAGCCTTTCCTCTCGATCACATTCGATTTTCGACAGTCCTACCAATTACAGGAGTACTCAGAGGTACATTTCATTTCCCCCACGCGCTTATCGCACGCAGCGATCGATCGTAGTGCACGAAAAAGAGAATTAAGCGCCCATCGGGCGCTTGCTCCCACGCCTACGTGTTTGCCTCTCTGGTTGATGATATGATGGGACTTGCGCATGTTTCCTGTGCGCCTACAGTATAGACTCTGCGCTGGATCTGAACCCCTCATACAGATTCGTTTAAGGGCCCGGGAGACGTACGAAACACTGTTTCTTCTTTCTTCTTTCTGGACCCACGGTCAAGGATCAGCGATAGGAAGTCAGGCCACTTTGGCTGGCTCGCTTTCATGGGATGCCCTCATTCAGACAGGGTATTCAAAGCCGTATAAGCGTTGCTAGAATACAAGTACAAGTTCTAGTACACATCTAAACACTAAGTCGTGAAATCATGAAAATCGTCGATGCCTGACCCAGCCAAGCGCGTATAAGAGAAGGACGGCGTTAGTCCAGCTACGTCGTAAACCTAAACAACACACTCCTATTCCCCTTCTCCTCCCTCACCTCCTCCTCCCTCTTCCGTTCCTCCTCACTCATACTCTCCCACCTCTCCCAGTTCCGTCGATTCAAATACGCGTACCGACCCTTCTGGACGAACCACAGCACGAAGGCGACTGCGGAGAAGCCGATGTTGATGAGGTTCCCTCGTCTGAAGTCTATCCTCGCCGTCATCATGATCGCAGATGGAAGAAAGGAAGGAAGGGGAAAGGAAAAGGAAAGGTGCGACGGGGTCGGAAGATCGGTGAATGGACGTTAGCATGGGGTGTGGTAGGATCGAAGCAAAGGAAGGGGATAGGGAAGGGAGGAAGGAAGGGGAAGGGTGAGTTTGAGTTTAGATGCACAGCAGTAGAAATGACTCACCAGGTGCATCGTCTTCTTGGTATATCTGTGATCCCCAAAGACCATAGATGTTAGCTGCGGGCGGAGGATTACGTTCAGTCAGGGATTTTGTAATGTGAAAACCGGAGTGGGTGAAAAAGGGAATGAAACTCACAAGCGCCGATGATCATACCCGAAGCGACAGTCCTCTTACCCACACTCCCCGTATTCTCAGACATCCAAGCGATATTCAAGGGATGAGTGTAGGGCCACGCCGATAGGATCACCACCGCGAGGTACTTCAATAGCCTATTCGACTCGGGTCCTAAGCTTCTCAGCCATATCCAGCCGAATAGTTGCCATCCAGCTGCCAATTCAAAGGTAAACAAGAAAAAAGAACGTTCGTCAGCGATTTATCCCTGGAAACCCTGCAGGGAGTACAGGGAAAGTATTTTTGGTTGGGGATGCAGGGACTAAGATTGAAGACTAACCAGAGTGCGCCCCATGAAACCCTCGCTCCCGCTTTCGATCCGAGCGGTGTACGAAGTAGATCATGATTATCCCATGGAGGAGGTACGGCGGTGCAGTCAACGCGTTGGAGGCGTAGGTGTTGAAATTAAACGACTTGATTATCGTCGGGAAGTCTATTGTTCGGTTCTCAATCGCCCATCGTGATAGCAGTGAAGATGCAAGGGAAGGCTTACATGTATGCAGAGGTGTACTTGGGGTATGCCCGATCGACGTAATGAGCAGGTGACCCCAGATCCCCGCGTCCGACAGGGTATCCTTGATATCCGCCCACGTAACGCGTTTCCTACGTTGTATCCTCCGTCAGCATCCAGCACTCAACATTCCAGGGCGCCAATCGCATCGTGGACTCACTCGTACTGCCTCTTCGACACATCATCCCTCACCAGCCTCGTAACCGAAATCCCCACCTGCTTCTGCGTAAACCACGGCGTTGCGCCCCTCAACCCACCGTGGGTCCTAACCGTATTCACTGGGAGGTAGCCCCCGGTGAAGGCCGCTGCAGCGACAGTAATCACGCCGTCCACAATGAACAGCCATTTCCAGCCTTCCAGTCCACAGAAACCTCTCAAGCGGAGGAGACCGCTGGCCATGAGCCCGCTGGAGGCAGATGCGACGCTTTGGACGCCCCAGAAGTATGCGAGGCGGGTTGCGAGTTCGGTGCTCTTATAGAAACCGCCGAGGTAGACGAGGGTGGTGGGGATTACACCGCCTTCGGTTACTGCTATCACTGCGGAAGGGTGAGCGAGGAATGGGGAGGGAGGGAGAACAGGACGTACAGCAGCGTACTGTGATGTAACCGAACTTGTCTTTGATCAATGCGTGTGCGAGGGGTGACGATGCCCCAAGAGAACATGAGTATCGGTATCCCTGCTCCGTTATCAACAAAACACGCGTCAAAGTGGACGGATTGTGGACGTACACCTCGACGGCCCAACCAACTTCGCCAACACCGCTCCAGTCATACAAAACCCCGCAAACACCACTGCATAAATCGCCGTCGCGCCGTTAATCACATCCATCCCAAACCCCAAGTCGCTCGCCAGCCCGTCGCTTATCGCGTTGGAGATATTCGTTCGGTCCATGTTCAGGACGAACGTCGTGAGGAGGATGAAAGGGAACAAACGCCTATCGAGGATACGGACGACCTCGGCTTCCTCTTCTGGTGTGTATACGAGGTCTTCCGAATAGTGCGCGTCGAGGGAGTCGTATTTCAGGGAGCGCCGGTGGGGGTGGGAGGAGTAAGATGAAGCTTGAGTGTCGTCGAGGAGGAGCGCGGTCTCCGATGAGCCTTGTTCTTGTTCCAGGCCGGCGCGTTTCTCGAGGGTGGACACCCGGCGGGTATTTGGTGGCCGCGACATCGTCGTGAACCTGCCCAGCGAGGAGGTTGAACGTGAAACGGGCAGCAAGCTACCCTCCTTCTACAATCCCCGCCTCTTCAGCCACGAACCCATATATACCACCCCCACACGCCGCAGTGCCCTAGTGACAGATAATGTCGAGGACTGAACCACATATTGCGCCATACCACTCTGATATGCCCCCTCTGCCAGTAAGGGGTGAAGGACTCAGCAGCACGGGGATGGGTTAATCATCAATGGGGTGCTAAGCAGCGTTCATAACGCAAGCCACCGTGACCTCGTCACTATCTCTGTCTGTGTGATTGGTAGAAGCCGTCGATGAGAGGAAGAGGCATTTGGGTTGGGAGAGGAAGGGAGATCTGTCGTCATACTGACGCCGCCGCACCCCTGAAACGGAAGCTGATGGAGGGTGGGAGAGGTGTACCAGGATTGGACTGAAGCTGAGAAGGGGGTCGAGGACTGAGCCTGGAGGGATAGGCGCTCACCCGAGTTGTAAGCCGCATCTGGTCGTGACGAAGCAGGGAGACGCTGGAAACAAGATGGAAGATGAATAGGTAAGTATTTAATAAGAGAGTTTGTCTACACATAGCAATGGAGATGGTTGAAGATCGTCGTGCTACTTTGGTGTAACCTGGTCCCAAGATGCGGGCCACTATGCAACAACATATGAGCAATTACCCATAACGAAGACTTGCAGCACTCACCTTGATCATGGGATACACTGGCGTCCCAGTAGCCTCCGCACCCTCCTTCGGCAGTCCATCCGTTCCTATCTTTCCCTTCCCCAAATAGAATTCTTCTTGGAGATCCTCAAAGCCCAAATGCGCGTATTGATCCTTGACCTTGGTAGTCGTCGCTTCAATGGTGATAATTTCTTCTGGGTGAAGCCTGTAGAACTCTCGGACGAGCATCGACATGCATCCACGACCTTGGTATGCGGGGTCGGTCGCGGCGAGGTTGAGGTACCATGTGTCGTCTACGGAGCGCTTGAGACCGCGTCTCTTGAAGGCTACATGGAAAGCGTGGTGACATTTGTCTAGGTATTGAGTCGTGATTCTCTACAACTCCGTTAGCGCAGGATCATCGCAGGAAGGGTAATTGAAGCTCACGTCGACACAACCCAGCCCCCAATTACTCAGCACACCCCAGATGCCTCCCCTCAATAGCCTAGAGATTTGGTACAACGCAATACGTTCGTTCGGGGGCACCCAGTATATGGCAGCCACGATCTTCTCCTTCCCACCTTCGGCTGCAGGGTCGACGACAACAGTGAATATGGCTTTCATGTCGATACAGGTCTTGATGATGAAAGTCATGAATGCTGTTAAGCCTTTCTCGTTCTCCGGCTTGAGTCCTGTCGGCGTTAACTCTTTGACGGTACCAAAGTACATGAAACATGGGTCCGTGTTGAATGCCTTCACTGCACAGTTCAGAACGCCGTCAAAGTCTTCGGGCATCTTGGCCTCGCGCATGTAGAGGTCCGTTTTTGAGGCGCCATTCGCGTTGCTGGGGTTCGCTGAAGCCATTTTGGAGTTCCTGGTAGTAGAGGTCAGTTGAAGCAAGCGATGTGGGTATACCCAGGACAGCGTGGCGAGGGCACACAACGCACCTTTATCACTGCCTGCGCGTCTCGGCCACGGCGAAGATGGGGACTTGAAACAACATCACGCATCTCCCTCACACTAAGAATCCAGAAGCCCTACTGCGCCCAGAACAATCAAAGACTCGGAATCAAAGTGAGTTAATAGTGTTCCTTCGAAGCTGATGACTACCTCGGGCGAACATTGTCTCGAGCGCTGTGTCAGGGAATATCGGTGAGAAGGCGGCGATCTCTTTATGATATCCGCCTCGACCCTCAGATTGGCAGTAGAAGCGTTCTCCCGAGCAGTATTCCCAGAAAATCTTCTGTTGTTGACCTCCCGTGTCGTTCGAGTTGAAGATGCAGCGCCTTCACGGTTCTTCCGCTAAACTTCCTGTACCCAAACTGAGATGAAGATGAACGTCGAAGATAGATTTGACCAAGCGCAAGACACAGCGGAAATCTTCGTTCAGCGGCAAAAACGTGGTGGCAGAGTGAGGAAGACCGTGAAGGCCATTGCCTTTGGCGTCTAATGGAAGCTGTCGACCCCGTCAACAAAGCTGGACAAACAGCCTCGAGCTCCGCCCTCATCTTGCCTTTGACCATGACCCATTCCATGGACCATACTCAATTCACCGCATAATCCCAGACCCAATCGAATAGCCACGCGCTTGCAGGAGGGTGGGTGTCTCAACCACAACATGTCCAACAAAGTTCACTCATAAACCGTCCACCATTTGAAGTAGTAGGTTGGCCCAACGTCCCTCCTCTCGTCAATCCAGGACTTCTTGCTCCTCGTTCGCGAAGCCCGTGATAAGATACATTCTACGTACTGAATCACAGTCTGCCTTCTACCTTTTGGCGTTCCCAGCGAAATCACGGAACCCATCCTTCGGAAGATTCGAAGCCCAGGGCGTGGTAATGGACAGGACTCTCCTGGGCGTACAGACCTGAAGAGAGGCGATCTCCCGTAGCAATAGAGCTCGTCAATTTCCACGAGGGGATTAACTACCTCTGGCAGCTTCGGACGAGGCATTGGAAGGGCGGAACAAAGTTTAGGTTGGAATGTTCCAAGACGCGTCTTCGCTCTTGCCAAGTGGCGCTACCACGCATCATGTCTCGCATGCATGTTGTCTCTTCCCATGTTCCAAGCTTGAGATAGTCCCTGGCGCCTTTGTACGCCCTGAGGCAGCTCTATTGAGCTTCCTCAGGGTGCTTCCAAGGTTCGTCACTCTCCTTGTTCACATCCTAATCTACTCCTAAGCCGCTCTTCATTCTGACGTCGACAGGTGGCTTACCGACGTAGTCGATCCGCTCTTCCCTTAGGATAGCCGCGCTTCGCCAACCACAGACCCCGAAGACGGCTCTTGTGACCTCTCTGCCACGCACAAAGAAGCCTAATGAGACCCCTTCCATTGCGAAAGCCGCCTCCGCCTGGAATATCTTGTCAGTTCACGCGGAATTTGATTATGGCTTTCCTTTTTCTTTATATTCTCTGGATGACGATCGGCCACGACCACTTCAGGAACGCCTGGGTCACCCTCTTGCTCGCTTTATCAGGGCAGGTACTTAAGACCCCTTGTTCTCCTGCTTCTCAGCGTCGCTTTCTGTCTCTGCAGCTCGTCAACCAAGCACCTGGGCCTCTCTGTCTACCACCCCATCCACTGCCGACGACATGATTTCAGTACCTGTAATCACCATCCCCGGGCATACCACCGCGTCGACGCCCCGCCCACACATCCTCTACACCGTCCACGTCAACAAGAACGGCAAGGGGAGCGAGGTCAAGCGCAGATACTCCGAGGTATGTGCTTCCTTGCCATGCCGCTCGTGTTCATCAATAACTTACACGTATATCGCGCATCATGACAGTTCGTCCAACTCCACGACATCCTCAAGGACCCGTTCAATCTCCCACCCAAGCGCCTTCTTGTCACGACCTTCCTTCCCTCCGCATGGGCCGACGACGCTCTCATCTCCGAACGCAAGGCTGGGCTCGCAGCGTACCTCACTGAGCTCGCCTCGTCTTCGACTTACAAGTACCACACTGCCTTACATCAATTCCTCCTGGGCGAAAGCCTGCCTAGTTCCGAGCCATCCGATGCCACCAATACCGACGGTGGGGTCTCTAGGGATGGATTCGACTTGGAAGACGCTCTTCCGTCCACCTTGCCGAGGAAGGCTGCGCTGAGGATAGCGGCGATGGCTGCGGGAGGCCAGGCTGTCGGGCTCAGGCCTACTGGTGCAGACGTTTTGTCTGTGGATGCTGCTTCGAAGGGTACCAATGCTTCTACGGCAAATGCGAAGGCGGGAGACGGACAAGTGAACGCTGCTGCTCCAGCCACCGGGATGCACTACGCTGCTTACTACCCTGGATGGAGTGCTGGTACTACCCCTCCTGAGAAGATCGACTTCAGCAAGTTCGATATCATCTACTTCGGTATGTGTCCTCTCTGGCTCCTGTTGCAGATGGAATGCTGATATGATATGTGATACTAGCTTTCGCAATGCCCAACTCGAACTCTGGATTGACATGGGAAGGGAGTGACAAAGATGTCTTGAGGAGGCTTGTAACGAGTGCAAAGAAGAGTGGGAAGGGTACGAAGATCGTGTTGTCTGTCGGTGGGTGCTTTCCATCAAATGTCCCGTCTTCCGATGATACTCATATTTGCTAGGTGGATGGGGAGGGTGCTACTGGTTCAGCCAAGCCGTCTCTACCGCCAACAACCGAACGAAGTTTGTCAATGCGCTCAAGGACGCAGTCAACAACTATGGCTTGGACGGTCAGTCTCTTCTTCTGTGTTCATCCTATCTTCCCGCTGATCCCAGTTCGTTTTAGGCATCGATATCGACTGGGAATACCCCAACTCGCCTGGAGCCGGGAACCCCTATTCACCCAACGACAGCGCCAACCTCCTCTCATTCCTCAAAGCACTCCGTACCGCACTCGGCAAGACAGCCATCATTGCCGCTGCCGTCTCCCACCTCCCCTGGCTCGGATCCAACGGCAGGCCTCTTACCAACGTCAAGGATTATGCTGCAGTCATGACTTATATCAACATCATGAACTACGACGTGTGGGGAGCGAGCGGGACGCCTGGACCTAATGCGCCGATGGGTAACCTTTGTGGGACGAGTAAGCAGCCTCAGGCGAGTGCGCAAGCTGCAGTGAGTCAGTGGAAGGCTGCCGGGTTCCCAGCGAACAAGGTACGTTCATCTCCGTCATTTTGGAGCTGGTACAGTCATCTGATTGCGATTCTGGTGTTGGCAGCAAGTGATGGGTATGGCGCTCTATGGATGGGTGTCGCAGAGCACCAAGACCGTTTTGAGCGGTTCGTCCGTCGCCACGAAGGACTTCCGTGATCCCTCTCCAAGACGGACGGGAAGACCGACCAAGATACGGAGTTCCT
>JANDKE010000524.1:0-23865 GCA_027627275.1 Coprinellus aureogranulatus | reverse complement strand
TCTGACAATGATGAGGGCCCTTTAGTATATGAGAGGCCAGGCGATTTGCCTGGACACTTTTGGTCCCTTTGCTCGCTTCCTCTCCTTTCGTGTCGGTTTCCAACATACTGGTGCGTCCATCACTCCGAGGCTGGGCTGCGCAGCCCGTACAACCCGAGCTGCCTCCCAGGCCAATGCTTATAGACAATGGACTGATTGTTCTCTTTCTCCCGTTCCCCTTCGACAGCGCTAGCGCAGGACGTTGAACGTCCATTCCTTTATTCCAGTTCACCTTCCCTGTATTTTCTTTGTCTTCGTCTTCCTTTGACAGGGAGGATCTCTTTCGGCCTTCGCAAACTCATCTAAATCAGTGGCTTTACCTTCATTGTGAGTGCAGTGTTTCCCGAAGCAAGTCGATCCCTCAATCCTGCTAGTTTCTACCCCACTTCAATACACTATCCAAGATGGTTTCCAAAGGCTTGATGGCTTCTTGGGCTCTTCTCGATGTCCTGCTGCTTGCGTCAGGCATCGTGTCGCTCGTTCTTTCCATCGTTTGGCGCGCCCCCAACATTGTGATGAACATGGTCCTGTCCGATGCGGACCTCACTGGTGTGTCCTCCGTATTGCTCTACCAGTCAGATACTAATTTACTGCAGCTGGAACTATCCTCGGCGTTGCTCTCCTGGTCACTTTCGTCCTATCGGTCGCAGCAATAATTCAGCGCAACCACGTTACCATGCCCCTCGTACTCCTCAACTACGCTCTTGTCATAGACGCGCTTGGCGTCGTCGTTATAGGCACATTCGTTTGGTTCTACACTCTGAGGGAACGGGCCAACTTCTACGAGCTGTGGAAGCTTCTGACGCGGGACGAGAGGATCGCAATTCAGGACCAGGTGCGTCGCCTCTGCGATACTGCGGTCCGCATCGACTTATTCTCCTCACAGTTTAGCTGCTGCGGCTACTTCAATGGCACAGATTTTGCAGAAATTGGAGGAGCATTCTGCACGAGCGCTGAAGTTATCGCCGCCCTCCCTCAGGACAAGGAGACGGAAATTAGCTTCTGCGTCAAACCCATCACCTCCTTCGCAGACAATACCCTCAACAACATCTTCACGTATGTTTACCTACCCTTTGGTCTCGAACTCGTCTAACCTGGCTCCAGAACCGTGTACGGCTTCATGGCCGTTATCCTGTGCTTACTCTTGGCAACACTCTGCGTAATCAAGAAGGTGAGCCTGCTGCGCTTTCTTACAGGACGGGTTGACACTGATGGAAACGAATTGTTCGATAGAGAGACGAGGCGGAACGCTTCAAGAGGATAGACGCAAAACGCGGCGGCCGTGGATTTGTGTAAATCCCGTACACCGCACTGGTGACCACACACCCTCTAGATGCGGGCCTGGACTCTCGCTGTTTTTATTCGTTGCCGCCCGTCGCGCTGATCTTTCTCAAGCTTTGTTCCTCTTCAAGTTCCCGCAATGTTCTCTATGCCCGGCGTCCTCGAGCAAATCTAGGGCTTCTTTCGTCCTAGGCTCTTCATCACAAGGGAAACCCACCAGCCATCCCCTCCCACTTTCACTGGCCTTCACCTTCCAACTGCCTTGCCCCATTTTGGTACATGTTGTAACAACCGCTCACACGAATTACAGGATGCGTCGCTTTGACGACCATTTGTCTGTCTTTTCTACTGAATCGCTTCTATGGTCTACTTCCAACGCCGCGTCGCCTCATGCAAGCAGGACTGCAAAGTTGTTCCGTGCACCTGTCCGCAATTCTCGTTTCTTTGCAAAGAGAGAACGTTCGGGAACTATGGATGGCTCTTGTTTCTGATATAGATAGTAGACCATCTTCCCGCCTTCCCTCCATTTTTCTCGAATTTGATTGAAGCCAACGACGGCCATTAGAGATTCGAAGTGTTCGAAGGTGAGATAACGCGAGTTGGATATACATGGGAGGGGGAGCTAAGGAAGATGTTAGATGCATACGTCAGACAGGAGGGAAGCTTGTTTACCGCGACGAAGAGATAGCCCTCCGGAACAAGCATTGAATGTGCCATGCGGAGCATCCGTCCTTGTGATGCATTGAGCTGTGAGGAGTTTAGTGTAGCGTCGAGCAACTCACCCCGATCTTTAGGTTCCGGTACGAAGTTGAGCACCAAGCTCAGACTAATTGCTGACCACTGCTCCCGATTTGTCTCTTGGTCAATAAGGAAGAAGTCTTGCTCAAGAATGGCAGGATGCCTCGAATTGAGATCGATGGGTTGGCATTCAATCCAAGTAGAGCACGACTGATAGTTGTCTGGAAGCAGGGCACCGACTTCAAGTAATCTTCTTCCCCATTCATACAAGCACAAATGATATATCTGACGGTTGACGTACTTCAGTTTCCCTTGCCCATCCTTCCTCTTGTGCAACCCAAGTTCCTTCATCCACCCAATAAGGATTTTATGGCTTCCACCTCCGCGATCGTCCTTTTGTCCCACAGCCGACATGTGCTGATACCGCTCAAGCCCTCCAAGCTCCTCTATTCGCTTTTGAATCTGGTCCAGTTCGGTGATTGCGGCTGCATCCTTCGCCTTACTCTTTTGAAGCTGGGTTTGCCGCTTGAGGAGGACGTGAAACTCTCGAATCACAGAGCGAGTAACTTCTGGCTTGCTCGACCGTGCAGCATCGCTGTTCGACTGCTGTACAATGGGTGTCTTTCTTTTGCGTGCCTTTGGCATCTGAAAGAGCGGTTATGAGGGTATCAGCATTGTGGTTTAGGTCCAAGCGTGGATGAATTGATTTGCAGTCCTGTAAACATACAAGCTCCGATCAATGGCTTGCCAATTGCAGACGGCGCCAACTGTAGCTCACCCTCATTCCAACCACCATGGCCACCATTCCTGCTCAAGCTCGTTCAAAGCAGCTGCGTGCTTGCCTTCTATGTTCCATTATTCAGGTGCCTGCAGACTTTAGAAAGAATGGGTGCCCAAATTGTGAAGAGATCCTCCAGGTGCGGCACACGCTTTTTGTCCCTCGTCCGACAATTGACANCCTNTCAGTTGAAAGGCAACCCAGAGCGCATCGCCAATTGTACAACGACGTTCTTTGAAGGTGTCATATCTGTCATTGATCCTGATAGTAGCTGGGTAGCGAGGTGGCAAAGGACATGTGCGTGTCTATTGTCTATTGTCTGTGCGCTTGGCTAANGCCNGCTGACNGGGGACGCTGCATAGCNAAATACGCCCGTGGAATGTATGCCGTCCGAGTGAAGGGACGTATACCTGAAGAGATAGAGGCAGATTTGGAAAACCGTGGCATTCGTTATCGACAAAGAGACCAGACAGACCAGGACTAAGCTATGGGACCCCCGCCTGACTCGGTATTCCAGTCCTTGGGCGCTACGATACTCTCCTCAACCTCGATTTTCGTCGTTTCGAACACTAGAAGGGAATTCCCAAACCTCGAGTCTTTTCTCAACACTGCTCTCGATACCGTGCGCCAATGATGCAAGTTGTGGACGCCCAAACCTGTGTAACATTAGATCACTACTAGTTATCGCTGTATAATGACCTTCTTCCTTCGCTTTCCATCGCCACATCTGATTCTTCCACCGGCGCTACGCTCGTGATCCCCCATCTCATTTCCAGCCACTGCCATTGGCCCGAACACCGATCTACCCTTATCCGCTATGGCGATCGATGGCTCACCCACCGACGACGTGACGGTGCTCAACCTCCTCCACTTCAACGATGTTTACCGCGTTACGCCTCAAAAGATCAGTGCTTCGTCGCCCGAGACGTTCGATGTGACCCAGTTTGCTTGGTTGGTCGACGATCTCAGGAGTAAATGGCCGAAACGAGAGGACGGCACTCCAGATGGGCTGCTCTTGTTCTCTGGCGACGTGTTTTCGCCCTCGGTGGAGAGTTCAGTGACGAGAGGCAGTCATATGGTCAGTCCCAATCATAGCGTTCAGAATANCCAGGATGCCCCTGTTTATACCCCACGTTGGTAGGTTCCTGTGCTGAACGANTTGCGCATCGACGTCACTGTAACTGGTGNGTCCTACCATCGTATCCGTATTTCCTCAGCAGATTGACGCGCAAGGTTATAGGAAACCATGACTTCGACTTTGGTAGGGCGGTTTCCTANGACGTANATGGAGTGCTCATCGAAGCGTTAGGATATCCACATTTGACNACCCTNATTGGCGATACCCACTTCGTATGTGCTGATCCAAAATATTGTCCCTCTACGCCACTGACGAGCGCATCGTAAGCCATGGCTTCTGAGTAACATCATCGACGAGACGACTGGGAAGGTTCCTGANGGGCTGAAGGAGTATTTCGTGGTGGAACGGTCNGGTGTCCGGATTGGCGTTATTGGACTCGTTGAGCAGTGAGTGCCATGAGTAGCCCCTTCAGATCATAAGACGCGTCTAATAACATTNTTTCTCTNAAGGGATTGGATTGCAACCGTAGCGTCATGGCCAGCCGAGTTCAAGTACAAGTCAATGGCTGATACTGCNANAGATATCTCTAAGCGCCTGAGGGATCCTGAGGGTGAGCATCGAGTGGATATTATCATNGCACTTACGCATGCNCGGGTACCAAATGTACGTTNCGCTANACGCTCCNAGAAAANNCTTTNACCATACGTTTCACAGGATATNAACCTTGCCAAGGAGGTCTTCGCCCTTTCACCTGNNCGCCAGAAGGAGCATTCNATNGAGGGCGAGCATGGNGCGGACATCTTATTCGGAGGACACGACCATCTATACTATGTNGCAAAGGGNGTGGACCANTGGGAAGGTTTCGACGTGACCAAACCAACTCTTGGGGCNGAAGGNGATGAAGGCGATGTTTTGGTNGTGAAGAGCGGTTCCGACTTNAAGGACCTCAGCGAAATTCAACTGACCCTTCGTGACACTGTTGANGGGAGTGTTCGNAGGAAGGTTATTGCTGGCATACAAGGTAGGGCAGAGAATAAANACNTATGTCNCAATNTCAGCTTTGCTGATTTCGTCTCAAAGGCAAGCGTNACACCACCGCTGCGAACACACCCAGAAGTCAGCAAATGGCAAACCTGGTGGAGAAACTGCTTTCAGGAGTTGGTTCCACACTCAAGGCACCAGTCTGCAAAACGACAGTCATGCTGGATCTGCGTTCTTACCACATCCGGACAACCGAGGCAAGCAAATCCCATTTCTATGCCCATTGTACCTGTATACCTACCTACCTNCCGCAGTCCGTAGCAGGAAACTTCTTTGCAGATATCATCCGTCATGCNTACGACGATAGTCTGTTCATGAATGGGCACGGAGGCTCAGATGGTGTTCTCATCTGCGCAGGCACACTGCGTGGAGACTCTACATATGGTCCAGGGCTCATAACTCTGGGAGACATCCTCGAGATCTTGCCTTTCGAAGATCCGCTTGTTGTTATCGAGGCAGATGGTCAAACTCTCTGGGATGCCCTGGAAGGCGGTTTAAGCAAATGGCCTGCTCAGGAAGGGTGAGTTTCTACTGTGTGCCCACTTTGTAGTTTGACCAGCAAGCCTCACATCANGTTCAGTCGGTTCCCAGTNATTTCGGGCTTCAAAGTCACCTATGACTCGCGGAAAGAGCCTGGAAACCGAGTAACCGGGGTGTGGATGATTAGGGAAACAGAAGANGCTGATGCTGTCTCAGACCTACGAACCCGTGAAGAAGGAGAAAGGTGGGACGTTGTACACGATCGTGACAAGAGAGTACATGGCGGACGGACACGATGGGTTCCTTCCCCTAAAATCTTGTCACCGTGTAATTGACGAAGAGTGTGGCTCTTTGATGAGCAGCATCGTTCGCAAATACTTTCTTGGTGCGATAGCCCTACTTCCGTTTCCCTTGCATCGCACTCATTTTATGTATAGGTTCACAATTCGTCAATAAGATGGTTCGCCTAAAGAAAGACGTAACAGCCTTTCACCCCAAGACGCAGGCTGCCATCGAACATCAGCAAAATGAAAAGGACAGCAAGAGCAAATCTTTATGGAAGAATGCCGTTAACAAGGTCATACGGCAACAGCATGGACAGGACCATTATCGCGACCAGCTCAATGTCAGTGCCAACCAACATATGAGCACTGTGGATGCTTTCGACGGCGTCAGTGCAAGGCGAGGAGAATCGACCACTTATGTGGAGCCCAGTGAGGACGGTGAAGACTTGCTTGTTGTGAGTCCCATGATAGATGGGAGGTTTAGGGACGAAGGCAGGGGCCAATGAAGGTTTTGAGATGTCGTTGCGTAACAATGGAGTGTTCAAGCATTCGATTCGGGGTGTCTGTGTGCCTTTAGATCGATTCTCGGAGGTACATCTCCCGTTAGGCTTCTCGTATAATGCGTCAGCACTCCAAGGCCACTGCCGATGCCTGCGCCTCCGAGTATCACTGGCAGAGAAATAAGGAACTTGATTATCCGCGACAGCAACTGAAAGCCCACAATTGATGGGATTCGCCCTCTTCCAAAGCAGGGCAGGCGTCATGACGGCCATGAGTAGGGCGCCTATTGTTGAATGGTCCTCCCGTCGAACTCGACTTGTCTGCCAGGGGTGTATCGTTCAACGTACGCACTATTGCAAGAGCAATGGGCCTACGTACGTCATATGCAGACTCTATCCGTCGTGTCCTGGTAGCCTCAAAGCTGGAGTTCGCGTACCTCAGGTATGAAACCCCTCCAAATGTGGCAGCGCCTGGGGTATTCAAGCTTGATTAGGATGTGCAAAGTAACTTCCGGCGGAAGACATACCTCCGATGCCTCCCACCCAGGTAGCCCGAAGCGTGCGGTTCAGAGACCAGGCCGACCGGCCTCTCCGCGCGAGGACGAACGCGGTGTAGGCTGGAGGAGTGAGCAGAGACAGAACCTGGTACCCAGTGTTCATTGACTGGCGTACCAGGTAGTTTGTGTCTGCGCTATGAGCCAGAGCGGTTTCAATCAGGTCTGGGTCCATGGCGGTCGCTGGTGAACGTGTATTCGTTTCAAGGGCGCGACCCGCGATGACGTCCTCTGCGGCCCANTGCAGGGTGGCTCGTGCGGCATGGCTTACGTNAGCACTGAATGGCGTTTGCTCGCGTTGTTGCTTTTGGCACCCCACCTCTGCCCTCAACCCTTCCTCCACTTCCGCAGCCATGTCCACCATGGTGGAGACCNTAGATGCACAGATGGCTGACTACAGTACAAGCGACGATGTTTTCATGCAGACGCATTCGGACCCTTGGGTTCAAGAAGACGGAACAATGGACGACGACTCTTTCAATCAGGTACCAGTCTTGCCGCTGAAGCGATTTCTGCGCNATGCTGAGGATTCTTTTCCTAGACAAGCGTAAGCAAGCTGCCCTCGATGGACTCCATGATCCCCATTGAGACTTCCGTGTCTCTGCCTTTCTCAACGGTATCAACGTCAAACACTTCACTTCCAATGGGCGAGGATCACGGTGTGGAAGTTGAAATGGAGGAATACGTTGAAGAGCGTGAATACGATATGGTCGACGACGAGCAAGTAGACGATATCCGCGACGTGGAAGTTCACGACGCGCAAGCTGGGAACCCGCTTCCGGACGCCGTCGTTACGCCGCAAATATCCTTCTCCCTCTCTGGCGGGAGCAACACATCGTCCGCCGAGATTGCGTCCTTGGTCACCCCAGCGCCTTCAACTTATGGTCCTTCGCGACAATCTCCGGCGCCTACTTCCGCTTCCACTACGGACCAATCTCAGCACCCGCCAGAGAACGCTGGGTCCTTTGAGGGAACCGAGTCGTCACTTGTTGGGCCAACTCAGCCGGCCACTGACGTTCCTGCAGGAGAAGTTACCTTGGCCATTGAGTCGGCGCAGGAAACCGCCGAAGTGGAGTTTTCGGAACCTGTGCCAGTTTATCTGGATAGGGAGGCGACTCACGACGATATACAACCCACACCTGAGCCTGAGCTTTCTGCGCGCCACCTTTCACCTCCTCCTTCCGAAGAGACCCATACGTCTCTTCCGTCTGGCATCGAAGGACTGCTAGAGACGGCGCCAGAGTATGGACACAATGTGGACGCCAGCTCTGAGGTCGTGCCTACCAATCTTCACGATCACCATGAGGATGCTGCGGCCGAAGGCTCTAACCCGCACGAAATTTCGGAAGGAGTCTACATCGAGCCACCTCCAGGGGTACTCCTTGAGGTCCCTTCCACTCAGCATACCTACAGCCTTTTCAATCGTCCTTCCTACTCTGGTCATGCCACGCCCTCCCCTGAAGACGCAAATGCAGGGCATGACCTTGTAGTTCTCTTGCGTGAACGTCCCACTTTGTTCTATGAGCCTATGTTCTCGGTCTTCGAGGCTCTCCGCGAAGAAGAGCCGTTCCATAGCTCAGCGGAACTTCGCGAGCTCGAGCTTATGTTCTCTTTCCCAAGCTTGAAGCTAATTATTTCTGAGGTGAGAACTCCCTTTATTGGAACCAGTGTCCCGGTTGATCATATTTGCAGGATAATGTTTACGCGCGTCAAAGTGAGACTTCTCTGCACGAAGTTAGCATGCTTCATGAAACCTTTGGGGACTCTGGCCCTCTACGAATTGAGCTTCACTTCCAGCCGCGGTTCATCATCCGCTTTTCGGAGCTGCAGTCGGCGCTGGAGCAATCTACTATCGGTCATGATGGCGAGGAAGCTGAAGTTCTTGGTGAGCCCTCAAATATCCCGAATGCATTCGGGTTTCAGTCAACTGACTTTACGGCGCAGACGACGGCCAAACCGTAGGCAATGTCGAGGACAGCGCTACCGACCGCGTCGAAACTGAGACCCAGCATGATGAGGCAACAGAACAGGAGGTTTCTACCCATGTCCCGCAGGAGGAAAACCCCCTCCATGAAGATGATAACGAGCCAGGGTCGTATCCAGACCAATCTGACTCAAATGACACTGACGGTCATAGGCGTGAGGAGGCCGGCGAACAGCAATTCGTAGAAATATCCAACCACCCGGATGTTGAAGTAGCGCCCGAGAATGAGGATACAGCGGAACAGGCAGAGGAACCTGGGGCAGAGGTTGAAGGCGGCGTGAAGATCGATGTTCCAGAGCGTGGGCATGGCGACGAACCGCTTCTTAGTGAAGGCGGTCGACTGGGGTCTCGCGATAACGTCGAAGGACGTACAGAGGAGGAAGGTGACTTCGTGGAATATGTAGAAGAATTCGAAGGCGAGGAAGAGGACTACTATGAGGAGGGAGAAGAGGAGGGGGACTCGAATGGCACTGAAACTCCAGGTGATACGTATGNAGATCCGGAGGAGGACGAGCAACCGCCCGAAGGCACTACTGACGAATACGAAGTCCATGTGGAAGAGCCATCNCCAGTTGAGGAGCAGGGTGCTCTGTCTTTTCCNCATGAAGACGAGCACGGTACTGAATATGGTGCGTGATTCCTGCGCGTACTATCCTGAANGGACCTTGACCTATCTGTCGCAGATGGTGTAGCGAATGAGGNAGACACGAGTGCCGAAGGAGCGGAAGAAGCAGCACCAACAGGAGATAGTGACACNCAGAAANATCACAGCTATAACGATGAAGAACCCTCCCATGGNGACGACCAATTCGAGGGTGGCGCCAAGGGCGACAGTGANCACGGTTAGCTCTCATCTTGCACACNCGATGAGTTTCATGGCTGATGCGCCTTCNAGTCGAACCCGTAGACGAATACCCTGATTTCTCTGAGCTACCGGAACTGCCCGAGGAAGAGGACGAGTTTTGGGATGANGACCTAGATGCACAGGGTGAAGTTGATCCCTCTTGGACGAACGAGCACGAGGAGGACGGAGAAAACGACGAGCCTGTGTCCAATGAAAGCTCCGTCACGCTGTCNAGTAAGAGTTCCAAACGGACGTATGANGAAGTAGATGGCGAGTATNAAGAGGATGGTGACCAAACTCACACATTNATGCCCACNCCAGGTAAGTCCNTTATTAGCATCTGACTTGGATGTGTCGCTGATTCGTTGGATAGANAAACGGACGCGCTTACAATGAAGCAGAGTCAGACAAGTTGGTTTGAAGTGTCTCCCGTTTTTATCCCGAGCATAATGACCNGAAAAGTAGCCCCAAGATGGAAAGGCTAAGTTCATTCCTCNTGTTTCTCGTTTCGTTCGCTCCGTCACAGACTCTAGTCACTAACCATTTCTAGCNTTATGGAAGTTCGCGTTTCCTGGNTCTCGTTTCGCCGTGGTTGTGTGGTTGGGCCAATGTTCCTGTCGTCCTATCTTGGAACTTCCGCGTGTTATGTGTCTATTATTATTCCATTGTTTTATACAAATTTCAGCCTGTACGTTACATCGATTGCCCTGTTATGAAAATTTGCGTCTCAATGTGCAGAACAACTCGTGAAGTAAGCGCTCAGACGCGTGGGAACGAACACGAGCGACTCATTTGCATTCNCAACGTCCATCTCTCTTGCATCATGCATCATGGCCGATTCGCATACGGGNCGGCTCTGCGCTGAGATTGTCCACACCCANTTCGGTCCCTTGACCTCGGTGCGGCGCTCCAATTCCCCTANANCAAGCGTGTTGCTGACGATTCCCAACAGAAAGTTGCTTCCGTCCTCTTGACTCGCGGCCGCCTCCCATTACCTCAACTAGTGATATTCACTGNACTCAAGCCACGGACAGTCCGAGCATCCCTNATCTCTCTNATNCANCACAATGTNGTCTGGCATGTGCAGAACGAAGGCGAACCGGAGATGTTCGAGGTCAACATCGACGAATGCCTCATGCGGCTGCGGTACGGACGATTCATNCTCGTTGCCGAGAANTNGTTCGGGAAGGCGGTGCGTTTCTCTNTTGCTGCCCTTACANCCTCCCNATAACACTNGCATTNGTCCGCGTCAGGCAGCAGATCTGGTAGAAGTTATNTTGCAACATGGAAAGCTTGTACCTCCAGACATGTTNTCAAAATTAGGCATCACGGACTCGAAAAGTGCGTGCTTGNGCTTTNAGAGTATTGCTCACTGCGTATGTAACGCATCTCAGCTCTCTCTGTNTACAAACAGGCCCTCCACAAAATGGTCTCCGCTTCCTACCTTCGAGCCTCCGTTCCNCTGTCGCATGTNTCGCCGAAGGACCGCCTCATCCAATACGAACTTGAAGAGAAGAAGAAAATCGTCGGNTTCCCTACNGCAAAACAGTTNCGAGAAGCNAAGGAAGTNGCGGAGGCGCGGATTAAGAGAGAGGACGATGAGCANGAGAAGGTTGGANTGGTGCGTCATACATGGCCGTGCTATGCATACCTCNATTGAATGACAAATGGTAGAAACGGAAAGCGAAGGATCAGCCTGGACAGAAGGCATCTAAGGCGCGTCGGATGTTCACCTTTCCCGCCAGTTGNACTAAATCATNNTCCAGANAAAAGCCGTTGAANATGAGACCGTAGTCGACGTGAGTGCTTCTCGCATCTCCCTCCACATTTTCTATATCGACATGCAGTTTAGGATGCTGTCCACTTCCGGGTAAACTGCGAACGCTTCAATGTGCACATACGGAACTCAGTGCGTAGTCCGGGAGGTTTGCGTGATCATGTTTAACGACAGTCCAGTTGGTTGTCACGGCGGCCAAAGAGAGGTTTAACGCCCAAGCTGCGGTCGTCTTGGAGGCCGCNATCAAGGCCACCGAAAAAACTCAGTTGTCGTTATCCGATCCCCGAACAGGTGCTTGTGAAGTTCTGTTGTTTCGTGTGCCCTACTGTACTGACCTGGGTTTCAGAACCCATCTCCGTCTCGAACGTGATGATGCAGCTGGCAGAAGCTGACAATCTCGCGACGGGTCTGGCGTATTCCTCGAAGAAGGTGCCGGTTGGAACTTGTGTAAAAGATTTCCTAGGAATGCTATCCTCAGCAGACAATCCAACCGCAGCTGGGAAGGCAGGGGCATTCTTATCCTTTGGTAGCTCGAAGGTGCAAGTTGAGTTTGAAACCATTTCAAGGCGACTAAGGCGGCAAGTCCTGGAGGCCGTCACAAGAGAAAAACATGGCCCCGAAGGTGTAAGGATCCTTCGCTTATTGATGGGCACGGGGAAGATGGATGAGAAGCAAGTAAGTTCAATATCTTCTGGTCGAGGGTACGAAAGTTAATAGGCCATAGATTTCAAAGATGGTTCTAATGGCTGCAAAGGACGTTCGACCCCTACTAGCAGCCATGGCTGCTGACTCCATTATAAGCACACAAGAGGTCCCGAAGAGCGCAGATCGGAATCCCACGAGGACATTCTATCTGTGGTAAATATTCCATATCATGACTTCCATTTGAATGATGCTGACCTCGGCTTAAGGTACGTTGATCTGTACAAGTCATATGCGGCCATCTTGGAGGACGTATTCAAGACTTTGTATAATATCAGCGCACGTCGGAGAGCAGAGAGGGAAGTTCCTGAGGTCAAGACAGTCCTTGACAAAGCATCGCGGACCGATGTGCAACAAGATCAAAGCCTCCTAACCCGGATGGAAAGGGAAACCTTGAAGGGCTGGGAGGAGAAAGAAGAGAAGCTCACCGTGCTTGAGAGTCGTGTCGAGGAATTGGTGTTCATTCTCCGAGACCTGGCAGTTCATGGTATCGAGGATGACTAGGGCGGATCGTTGCTCTTGACAGAGATTATGGACTAGGATTTAGATCCACTGTTAATAGATGCCTGTTACATGGGACGCACAGTTCCGAGGGGAATCATGAATGAGCCATTCGTCTGGGCGCTTAAAGGTCACGGTGATGCCTGGTGATGCTCGCTTGGTGTACGTGGCTGTACGGCACGTGGGAAAAGTGGCTGGCTGGAGGAGCCAGCCTCAGACAGCGTAGGGCGAAGATATCGTCCGCGCTCAGCGCTCAACAGCCTTCACCCCATAGTCGCCTAGAGGAATGCTCCGATGACCTCAAACGGCGGGAAGAGGCCTGCGCCAAGGCGCCTATTCTCCTTCGACTCACTCAAAGCATCGAGTTCCAAGCGCGCATCTTCAGAGGGAGAAGCATTAGGCCACATCCGTGCGCGGTCGAAGGCCACCAATCTAATGGATGTTAGAGAAGATGAAGGCAACCACGACGCTATCTCGGCTCAGCCAGTCGGGGCGAACTCTCCCCTTCAGGACCCCTTCGCTTCACGGCCATGCAGCCCAGCACCTAACCGGTTTGAAGAACCACGTCCAAGTTCAGCTGCCTCCTCGAGGCCGAAGGCGTCATCCAGCGGAGGGCGAGCTGCCTCTCCAGCTCGCCGCTGGGATACTATCAGGCACCACGTGCTTCCAACTTCCTCTCGACCCTCAACGCCTACAACGCCCCCTACCCATGCATCTCGCCCTTCCGTTGCTTCTGTGTCATCTCCCCAATCGTCAACCCAAAAACCTTCAAGGCTTCCTCGATTAGGCTTCCGGCATATAGTTGATCATGCGAAAGAGGCCAACGACGCGAGAGTCTTTGCCGAAGAGATATTTCGGATCTGCCTCTCCATCCGCTATCCACCGGACGGACATATGAAGAGCAAGTCTGACTCCAAAGACAACCATTCGACCATTGGTGGCGGGTCGTCGATGTATCTACCATTCATGTCCTCTGCAACACTACCTACTACAAGCTCTACAATCAATGCCACTGGTGTCTCAAAAAAGGGGGAGAAACGGCAATCCCAGTCTTCGTTGTCGCTAGCGACCTTCATCCCTAAGAACACTCCTTCGTTGAAAGCTCTTTACCAGATGCTTGTATACCATTCGGCACCCCCTTCCGACTCGGTGGTTGTTCCTGCATATCTGCCTCATGAAAGTCATATACTGTCTGCTCTCCTGACTCCGTTCGAACAGCCTGGGATGGCCGGGAAGTGGGAGGAAGAGAGAGCGATCGCAGTAGACACTTTNGAGCTGGTGGTGAAAGCATGGCTACCACACGATGAGGTATGTGAGATCTCGCATTCCTTTGATGGGTGGCTAACGCTCATTTTCAGTGTGCGAGTGCTGAGCGAGTAGTGTGGTGCTGTAAGGCGTCCCTGACTCCCGCATCCCCCAACAGGAGTCGGATCCTTTCGCTACTACGCCGCCTTCTGGTTCCAAGCGAACGGGATAGGTGGGATNTGTCCCCTGTTGTCTTCCAATCTGTTGNCCATGGCTTGTTTGTCCTTCATACATTCCTTCATTCTCCTCAAGGGGCGCCTCTNATTCAGACAGAGGTCGATCTGTGCAAAGATCTCATAGACCAGTTTATGATTGGNGCTTACGGAGACATTAACGAAATGATGGTTGAAGAAGAATACGGNGCAGTATGCTTACCCCAGGACACCAAAAACGTGCTCAGGCGGGCCATCTTCCTCGAGGCAATGATTCGATGCATAGAGCATTGTGCNGTCACAACACGAGCGTGGATATTGCTCAATTTGACTGAGGTTTGGGATGTTCTGCTATAATCAAACTGTATTGACCAGATTTGCAGGACTATTGGCCGCAACCAATTGAGAGGACATTGTTTACACCAATACAGATGGCCATTCACTCCCGCAAATTGAACAGTTTCTGTCGAGCTGCGTATGCGCTGATNCGGAACAGGGGGCTTGAGGGCCGAGAGCGATCTGCTGTCGCGCAACAGGTCACGATGCTCATGGACTCGAGAGCTATTCCGGAGGCGGAACTATTGGACCAAAGTCTGTCACTTGAAGTCCGCACCAGTGTAGTGACTGTTGTCGCCGAATGTTTGATGTCAAATGAGGGTGGGGAGTTGCTGTCCTGGGCAGTCGCCAGGGTATGCCAATGGCTCGATACCGAAGATGTGCTTTGGAANAGCAGCCTCGACAAGCATTTGCAGAAGTTGGTATGNACACGCCNTTGTACAGAGTCGCTCAAAACTCTGACGCCTTGTATGCAGATTGCCCTTTCCCCGTGGAGCGTCGTCCTCAAACTATTCTTGTCCGTCATCGGTCACATACCAGACCCAGATCGGAAGGCGGTGATTACTATCGCTCTGCCCATGCTAAATGATGTGCGTCCTGTAGCACTCCCCACTAGGCATACTACGCTCATGCTCCCTCCTTAGCGACTGGTGAACGATCCTCCTCCAAGCAACAGCCAAGATCTTCAGAGCGTACTCGATACACTGTCNCGGCTGTATCCCACTGTGTTCTTCAAGCCCCTGTTTCTTCTCTGCANNTTCCACCAGCAGAATTAGTCGTGATAAACCATCTCTGCACGATTGCCGTCTACTCGAAATATGTCGAGGACTTCTGGTTACGGGATCCTGAGATGTTGTCCATGGCCCTGTTGAGCGATACTGGAAGCTCTGAGCAGATTGGTTCCCGTACATCTGCCAACGGTATCCCATGGAAAGTTGCCAGGATTGGCCAATCGATTCTCATGATAGAACTCATCTATCATCTGCAAACTGTAAGGGGGTTGAGGGAATCAGCATCGGTAAGTCTCTCTGACTTTCTGAGCTCCCATTGGGTGTTGACAATCGTTGTAGCACTCGGATGCTAGTATTTTGACGACCGTTAAGCTAGTGACAGCACTGGAGACACGGCTGGCCATCCTCATAGAAGCTAGGGTAGGCATCCAGGAGGCAGTATACTACACCCAACTCACGACTTATACAGGAAAAGAAAGCCTTGATATCTCCCTCGCAACGAATGCTACTGTGCATGATTTTCCGCGAAATGCGGTTGCTTACCCGCTCCCTCAAACCGTAAGTTCACGATCCAGCCATCCTTCCGGGCTGAGCTCAAAAAGCAAAATAGTGCTTCTTGGCTGCAACGTATCATCAATTGGTTTTCCGAATTCTATGTCGACGAGGATTTAGCAGGAGATCTAGAGCGTGAAGTGCATGAAGCTATGGATCGTATCCATGACTTATATGCTACCGCGCAAAGTGGAGCTCGACACAACCAGCAACAGGTTCGCTGTCATGTTCATCGTCCTCTCCGTATTCGCCCTGATATCATGGTACTTAGCGTCGCAGTACTATCCTACTGCCCACCACCTCGCAGCGGACGGGGGGAACGACCGTCGCAGTCCCCCAATCTGAATTTCTTGACCTCTCCGAGCTGTTCCAGCAGAGGAAGCCACTGTTAGACGGTCTATTGAAAGGATTCCCATCGAAAGCCTTGAAGCTCTTTGTCGGCCTCTCTAGCATGCTGAACGAAGCCGACTATCGTCGCATTGCTCCCATCCTCTGGGAAAACGGGTTGATGGACACAGTGGATGCAGCCGCCACGGCGTCCGTGCGTCTACCTCTTTCTTGTTACGACTTATGTTCACTATGTATTCCTTTCAGGCTTGCTTCCTGATCATGCAGTGTGCCGAAAAGTCACCCATGGACACCCTAGCCCTGATAGAAGTAGAGCTACGCAGGTGTGNTGCATGCCTTCGTAGACNAGGGGCGTTAACTGAAGCCTGAATTCTTAGCTCAGATGATAGGACGAGGCTGGAGGCNGTTCGCAANCTAGGAGTCCTGGTTAACTGGAGATTCCAAATCATGTCGCAAGCCATCCTGACTGATCGCGCACATCGGCCGTTCAAGATGGCGCGGATTCCTCTTCCATTTGCTCCCACCGACATGGGGACAACTCTTTACATCCCCACGGAGGACATTANCGAAGCAGGGGAAAAGGCTGATGTACCAGTTGAACTCAAGAAGCAATTGGCAGAGTTAGGTTGGGTGGACGAAGACTCCGGTCCTATTGACCCCCAGCAAGCTTGGATTCAAACNCCTATGTCCATGTTCCCCATTTCCCAACTAGACANGATGGAACTGGGGACGGGTGTCACTCCTCTCGATCTCGGGCTACCATCACCTGGCGTGTCGAGCCCCCAGCCATCCCCACGACGTGGTGGCAAGAACCAGAANGATGGCAACGAAGAGGCCAGCGTGCTTCGGCGCAACTCAACGTCAGGGGGGACCAGTGGCGTCTCAAAAGCGGAGAGCTATCTTCGTACCACCCCTGGCGAATATATTCATTCGGTTGGCACAGCTTCTGCACGACTCTAACTTNATCGTCGCCTCCAATACGCGGTCGCTCATACTGGATCTTATGAGAAATGATCCATCTCTCTTGTCCCGCCCTGTCATGGACATANTGACGGGGGAACANAANGACTTCCCAACTGCCATCTCTACCCTATGCAGCCTGCTCCAGATTCATCAAACGCTCCCCCCTCCTATGAGTCATACCGTCTTTAACCACCTCATGGGCTTNCTGAAATGGTCCTCCCGCCAATACGACATTCCAGAGACACTCCAGGATTACGCCCTCACTTTATCTGTGCTTGCGTCTGTCACTACGCAAGTTAGCGGTATGAGCTTCAGAGAAATCCGCCGCTCCAAGACAGATGTATTTGTGGTCCCTTCTGGTGCGCTGTGGTTCCCCATGTCGGCGCCGAGAGGTCCTATGTTTCCTCGTGGTACAGAAGCTTTCGCCAACCCATTTGAGGATATCAATGCCACCNTCATCTCGTTGTCTGTCATCCGCACATCTCAAAATCTCCTTTTCTTGTCTCTGCTGAAGAGAAATGGCCAGGATGTCAATCTGCTTCGCAAGGGCATGTCCCGCTTTGTTCTTCCGTCTATCTCCCCGGAGACTACTGAACCAAGCGNAATGGAACTGAAGGACATGATACCGGGCAAGCAAACGCAGCACTTCATTCAAGCCGACACCACNATCGCCACGCTCTCACTGGTTCTCGCGAGAAGTCACTTAATGCTACTGGCTCAGATGTTTAGAGCCATGTCTCGCCATCTGAGCGACCGCAACGAACTTGCTACCATGATCGACGGTGTTAATCGTATTCTCTGCACCCATGGCCACGACATCGGAATTGTGGGCCACGCAATGATTGGTAAGCCACCTGCCCCTCGTTTGCGNCGAACTACGGTTAACGGNCAGGCTTCAGCGCTTATGGTGGCAACAACACGGTTTAGACGACTTTTCACTTCTAGGACGGCTTACACGCTCTTTATCCCCGCGCTCATCAAGGTCTATACNGAATCACGCCAGCATCTAGGCATACGTCCCGCCATTGAATATGCTGTGAATCGTTTCTATGCTCTACACAAGGAGTCTTTCTTGTACCAGAGCCTTGGAATAATNGGGCAAATGGCCATGTCGCCCAGCATCGATGAAAAAGCCTTTGCGGAAAGCGTGTACACCCTGTTCTTCTCGCTCACCAACNTCAACCCCAGCGTGGACGCCGCCGGAATCCACAATNTCAATAAGTTGCAGGAAAAGAGAGGCCCTTATTGTCGACACTGCGGAAGAAAAAACCTCAAACGTTCCTGGCTGCGATGAGGAGGGCAGATTCTGCAAGCAGCCAGTTGGCGGCCATATTTCCCGAGGAATACGAGGCTGACAGACTTCGAATGGATAACTTCGTTCGCTTATTCCTCACCGTCATTGCTCATGATCTTTCAATCGTTCGAGCCCAGCACTACCTACGTCTATTGCGGCTTTTGGGTCCCCACCTCTACAATTGCTCCGCCTCGACGCGTACTGTGCTTCTAGACGGGGTCTCTGCGTTGGGAGGCATCATGGTCAAGGGTTCACCGAAATCTAAAACCAATGAGCCCTCCGGCGGCAAGGGGGAGGCCGGATGGATGGAGAGCCATTCTGTCGACCAATCTCGGATACAAAGCGACCTAAAGGCGATGCGCATGGACTACCTCCACCTCTTGCTAAAGTTGGGTCAGGCAGGCGCCGAGCTTTCGCTGAAGCTCGCGCTGCAATTTTTGGATCTTGTCAAGCTTATTCTCAAGGATGCTGCGCTATCGGTCTTTGCAACAGGAATATCGTCAACCTACAGCCCCGAAGCGGACAACCGTAACCTTTCCACTTTACTGTCCGATTTCGTGCGGATGCTCTTGATTCGCCAACAATCTCCTTCTCCGAAGGCTGTGGCTCGCTTTCTTCAGCATCTGGCGCCTATACTACACGGATATATGGGCACACTTGACTTCAGTGGAATCTACGAGACTGTCCGTCACTTGTCATTGATTCCTGTCTACGCTGGTGATCCTGCCTTCTCGCAGGTCGCTATTGGGCAAATATCGACTGCAGGCTTGGCGGCATGCGAACTTACAGCCTCGGAGAACCAGTATCGCCTGCTTCTGACCTTGCCATTCCGCACACCTTTGATCAAGCTTTTGGCGGAGTGTGTCTTTTTGCAAGGTGCAGATGTGGTAGCGGAAATAGAGAAGAGGATGCCGACGTACGCTTTCCTCGCTGGCGTTGTGCTTCCACTAGTGCTCGAACTTAAAACCGACTCTCAACTGGGCGCCGACGGTCTGAGAACTCAGCAGCGTCATCGGACTGTGCTGTCGAGTGCGTGGCTACGATTGCTGTTCTATGCGATGGGGGCATGTCAGAGGAGTCTCTTGGGCACTCATAGCAAGGATGCCGAAGTCGGGGGTTTACTCAGTGCCAGTGGGAGCATCAACGGCTCAATTCGGTCGAAAGCGCGTGGTGATGATGCAGACGACGACGGTGGCTCTGGTAAAGGTCCTCGGCGAGCATCAGGAGCAGCCACCGCGCATCTACGTTCGCACGTCGCAGTCTTTGCCGTAGGCCTGCAAATTGTGAAGGCAATCGTCGTTCGGGCCGAGCTCGACATCTCCTCCTCCATCCTGGGTATATGGGAACGTTTGGCGAGCTTCCTGAAGGCCATGGTCACTGACGGCAATGCGGATTTCGCAGTGCGAGGGGTGGGTGTCGACGGGTGGAACAGTTCAATGACAAGTGAAGTGCCTTCACCTGCGATCTCGCCTACCACATCTCCCCGAGTTAGCATGCAGCTAAACGAAGCCACCGACTCCAGTAACCTATTCATACATTCTCCTTCCTCTCCATCCTTCAAAATCCCGTCTTTTTCGACTGGAAGTTTCACCAAGCTCGGAAGGGTATACAGACGTCCCACAGTCCAAGATTACGTACTGTGGTCTCTTTTGGAGTTTCTCTGTGCGTACCGGAGTCCACTTCGACTGCAACTCCGCCTCCTTGTCACTGAGAAGGTCACCGCTCTGGACAGCCAGCTCCGTTATAGGGGTATACCAAGCAGTGTCAGTCGGAGCCCAAGGTTCAGNCATCCTCCATCGCCTCGCCGCAGTAGACGCGTCTCCGCCTTGTTCCTCAAAAACAGAGGAGAACGACCATTGCGAACCCCTGGCGCCTCTCCAGAGGTTTCCCCCCTTTTACTCCCGTCGTCATCGCCCAAACAACAGCCTACTCCGTTGGCTTTGGACTCCGCGTCACCGTTCCTAGATGTTCGTCGACCAGTCTCCATATCCGTTAGCAACCAGCGAAGGCCTGGCTACCAAATGTCACCCGTTACACCAGTCGAGCGCCCTCTTGGAATACCGAAAATTGTTCACCTTGGTCCGGCAAGTCCGTCGGCTCTACGTAGTCAACCATTTCCTGTTTCGCCGAGTGGGCTACTGGCCTCCCACAACAATGATCCAGGGAGCAGGATGAGCACTCTGGGCGGCTTGAGGGCTGGATTAGGGGGGTTGGCTGCAGGTGGCAGCGGGAGAAAGAAAGGCAAAGGCAGCGGCCGAGGGAACTCAGGTAGGAGCCGACAGGATGTCACAGGAAGCGATCTCGTTCGCACAACAAAGATAAAGTCAGCGAAACTCGTGGAAAATACCTACCGTCGGATTCGTGGTGTCCAGGCTTTGATGGGGTATGACCTCCTACTCCCGCTTCCTACGAATTGGTTGCAGAAGCTTCCACGCGAGGACGATGTTGATGGTGATGATGAAGAGTCGGAGGTGGTTCTGAAGTCGTGGACCAAGAGCCAAGCACTGTCAGCTATCTCCCAGGAGACCAAGGACTTGCTGGAGGAATTTGAGCACTGGATGGCCATATCTGCAAGTGCCGCCCAGAACGACTCCGAAGAGGAGGAGGACGATTTCGATCCACAGCCAGGGTTGGACGCTTCGGGAAATCCTGGCATCCAAGTTGTGAATGATTTTGGCGTGCTTTCCCCCGGTGAAAATGTATTTGGAGGTGTTAGTACTCCCGGAACACCTGGCTACCGCAGAAGCGATGGTAACATGAACTGGCTTCATCCGCATTCGTTTGTTCCACCCCTTCAAACCAGAAAGAGTTGGCAAGATGAAGAAGAACAGGCAAGTTTCGACAACGACCAAAGCAGCATCGTAATAGAGGTCGACTCGACCTTCGTGGTCGAAACCCCAGTTCCGTCTCCACTGATGACCTTCCAACCCCAGCGTAGACAATCCAATGTAGATAGTTGATGTAATGTCCCCGACTGGGTGGGTGTCTTCTTTCTTACTCTACTGGAATACGTGTATTGCCAGTGATACCACCATGAACAATTATTCATTCGACCCCCCAGTTGCAAGCCATCATGTTCCCGTGACTGAGCGCTGAGCCTTTCGTGTCAATATGAGATCGAAGTTTACTCCACTAACGTCGAAGGCAAGTCGAATTGAGATCCCGCCATGGAAGTGAGGGTTCACAACGACGACGCATCCCATGAGGGCATTCCCCATCCTGGGAATGATTGGACGAGATTCGTATGCATTTCGGATACACATTCTCGTTTCCCTGACGTTCCCGCTGGAGATGTCTTACTCCATGCTGGAGATCTGAGCAGCTGGGGCTACCCAGCCCAGGTCCAGCAGGTATTTGACTGGTTAATGGACCTGCCGCATCCGGTCAAGATGTATGTCTTTTCCGAATTGCCTTGATCGTGAAGCTGAACTCGATGCATCCAGCGTCATTGCAGGGAATCACGATGTGAGATGTTACATCGTACTATCCATGGAGCCAAATTTCGAATGACACTGTCTTTCTTCTAACAGCTCTGCCTCGACACTAACCTCCATGGTGTATTCGAGAACGAGGTATTTGAAGTGATAAGAGCCATGCGGAATTCTGACCATTTGCAGGCAGAGCTTCGGATTATCCGGCAATTCGTGAGGTCGGAGCAGGTGAAAGAAAGAGGAGTCTACTATCTCGAGCATGAGGGGTTGGAATTCTCCACTAGAGGTGAGAGGTGGAAGGTTTACGGGTCACCGGTTCGTAGCCCTGTCCCATAAAGAAACACGCTGACAATCCGCTCACTATAGGCAGCGCCTCGTTATGCCAGTGGGGCCTTCCAGTATGAGGACGAGTCAACTGCACAAGGTCAGCACTGACGATATCGTTGAAGCCTGTCCGCTGAGCTGCCCCTCAGCGATATACGACAACATACCATCCGATACTGAAATCCTTCTTACACATACACCGCCTTTCGGAGTGCTTGATTTGTCGAAGAAAGGAAAGAAAGCCGGTTGTCGATGCCTCGGAGAAAGGTTAGCCAATTTGCATCGCTGTCGCCTCCATGTCTTTGGGTGAGTTGTCTTGCCTCACAAATCACACAGATTATCCTGAGGAAGACTTCAGGCATATGCACGAAGCATTTGGTGCGGAAATTCTGAGCACGCCAGACGGACAAAGGGTTGCTGTGAATGCAGCGGTGGCGAGTCGGAAGTCCAAGCCAATAGTTGTTGATATTCGCCGTATTTAGCTCTGTTTTAGCCGTTGTATTGAATCTCCGCCGTCATTTGGCTTGAACGCGTCGGACGCGCTCAGTACTCACCTTCATCTTCCACCAGCACTCACACTTCGTCCATTCGGAAATGCTGGTAGAATTGAACAAGTCTGCGTACGCTGCTCGTGTGAAGAGGGTGTATGAGGCTTGGAATGTATGTCCGGACTCCTGGGTCGTTGAGAATACCTCCACTGACTTACCTTTTGCTGTTGCCCTTCAGAATGCCAGCAAAAACGATGACTACGCCTCAATCTCCGACGCCGATGCCCTCCTTCTTGTAGCAGGAGACCCAGCAGCGGAGGATGAGCCTATGAGAAAAGGAACATGCTTCCAGGTAAGCCCTTGGCCTGCCACTGCACGGTTACGCACTGCATAGTAAGCTTCGTTATTAGCAATGGCTTCTGGGCTATGAGTTCCCTTCGACTCTTATTCTCTTCCAAAAGGACAAAATCGCTGTTCTGTGCTCTGCCTCAAAAGGTGAGAATGCGCTGTTTGCCTTTGCACGCTTACTCAAAATATCTTCTTCATGACCAGCAAAAATACTTGCGCAAATACAGAATGTACCAGGGATTCCCAGTATGGAGATATACGCGCAAGCCAAGGCGAAAGAGCCCGCCAACGACGCGATTCCCAACTTCCTTGCCCTTTACAAGACCGCGCATCGCGTTGGAACATTGCTGAAGGAGACACACACAGGGAAGCTTGTGTCAGAGTGGCAAAGGGTCGTGGCGGAGTTGGACCCCAAGCCAGAGCTCGTGGAGATGGCCCCGGCGGTTTCAACTTTAATGGCGGTTAAGGATGCAGAGGAATTGGTAAGTCCTGGCTGCGATGTTCATACCTCCAGTGATCACAACATGGGCGCAGAAACTCGTTCAAACGGCTGCCACTCTTACATCAACTCTGCTGAAGTACCACGTGGCTCCGAAACTCGAGTCAATACTGGATAGAGAGTCGAAGGTGACACATGAAGCTCTTTCAGTGCAGATTGAAGCGCGGTTGGGTTCTGGGGAAGGTGACAATGCTAAAGGCCCTGATATGAAGGTGTGGGGAAAGGGCAAGGACCTTACGAACGTGTGTGACCTCCCATTGAATGCCATTCCTGTGTTTGACAGTTCACACAGATTGACTGGCAATCCGCCGAGTTCTGTTACCCGCCAATCATCATATCGAAGTCCTCCAAGACGGGATACGACCTGCGATATACCATCGAATCTACCGAAGATAATATCGCCCACAAGGGCGTCCTTCTTGTCTCTTTTGGATTGAGATACAAGTCGTACTCTACCAATGTCGGCGGACGTCATTGTTGACCCCCAACCGGTAGCGTCGCCTTTCTCTGAAC